>JASAND010021840.1:0-17715 GCA_030248195.1 Trissonchulus latispiculum
CTAATGAGCTGTGGCTTTTCAAATGAACCCAACTTTGCTCCAATTAATACCCCAAGCATCTGTCTTAACTTATGTAAAAATGACGAGATTTCGTTAATCCCTGCGTTCGCAGTGCTAGATTACATTAGCGATATCGTCGCTGTTATTTGGCGCCATTTCGAAGATGTGAGTCAATTACTCCAAAGTACTGTGGCAGAATCAACTGAAACTTTGCGCATTGCAGGCCAGTGAGCGTACCAAGATATGCAGAAAGCTAGGTCATTAAACCTCGCTCCAATGTTGAAAAATGCTAGATTGATTTCTCGAAATATAGGATGCGATCGCTCCAAAAAGCTCTAAGACAGTTGTAAGCGCATACTGAACGAAGGAAGCGTCAAATCGAAAACTGGATTTTATATTCGGCTACAGCAGGTCAAATATCCCCAATAAGCACCTTTTAGGCAAAATCGGAGAGAAAAAATTTTTGATCCCATTTCTACTGCGCTTAGCTAGCTTTTCAGGCTTAAAAATAAGGGTTATTTTCTAACAAAATCGGTCAAACCATTAATTCACTAGTGCTGAAAATAGCTTTTTGAAAAAACTCATTTATGTAACTAAAATTTGTACTTTGGCGCCCTGCCAAAAACGGTGTATATGAGATATATTGTTGCCCAGCCTAAACCTTTTTACTTTGATATGTTGGCTAACGATAGGTGAAAAAGTAGCTCTCTCCGACGATGTCGTGTCAACCCATTCGTAGCCCCCTTAATAGTTTTCGCAAAAATCGCGGATGTATGTCCAAACTCCTATTTTAACACATCTCCTACCTTGACTCTTGCGTAATAGTTCCATGGTTGACTTTTACCGTTTGATATATTTAAGTCATTTAAACCTGTATCTATTTTGTCATTTTAAAACTATTAACTAAACATCTGTGAAACTTGTATAAATGAGCCTCACAAAAGCCTATTTCGCAAAATGTTGTCAGGTTTTCGAGTCTAATTCGATTCTGGTTTTTCTCAAACACAATGCTCATGTTTAACCTTTTTGTCAGTAAATATTTGCATTAGCAAATGATGTTCAAAATGCGGTTTTTTTATGGGACGCAATCGGCAGTTTTTTTTAGAGAATTTTCTGGATTCTTCAAATTCAGTTTTTCTGACGATTTAAAGTATGTAAACGACTGTTTGTTGAAGGCTGCGATTTAGACGCACATACAAAGTCGTGTGATTGGTGCGGAAACTTTGTTGGCTGATAGTATTTGAGGACAATTTATGAGCATTTAAAAAGTCAGTGAAGTTGAAAATTGTTCAGACAAACGGATGCAGAAGAGATTTGTAAAACTTCTATGAAAAGTTCTGTCTTCATCTGTTCCCACCAAAGTACTAACTTTGGATAAAAACCTTGTAAAGATCAAAATCGGAATACCCTGGTTTAGCGAAACAGCGGGGTATGCTCAGATGGTCGCGCGAGCTCCAAAGGAACAGGCAAAAATTCTCTTCAGACGCAACCCTTCCTAATTACAGCTCTCTTCCGTCCAAGCTGGTATTTTGAAAAGAATAAATTATGCTGGGAGTCGAACCACTCATCTTTCGCTCTGCAGACGGAAAAACTACGATTCCGCCGCGGAGCTCTTCGTCATAGTTTCATAGTTTGTGTTAGGATTCCAGGGATGGATGGATCTGACTTCAGGTTTTTATTTTAAAAATTCGCAATTGTTACACTCTCGCTATAATGGTAGGGACAGTGCAGTATTTGCTCAGGTCGCACCTGTATATATCACAGTTTTAGGTAGGCGGTTTGTTTGACGTGTGGCTTCTGAATAAATTACATAAATCAGTTTTAAACTTTAAAACCACCATTAATCATTCGATTAATTGGTGTCCAAAAAGTGAAATAGTTTCAGTGCTGGTGCCGGAATTGCGTAATGAATTTGCAAACCGTCTTTGTTCTAAAGCACGTAAAAACCCCCCGGCGCATAAAAAAGTTATATCACATGAAAACAAGAATTGATCCACAAAATGCGGGAGGTACAATTTGTTCAATTGCCTTAAGGCCGGTTCACAATGAAGTACTTTGTGCTTTGTGCTTAGGAGAGAAAAACAAATAGTTCTTTCATAATGAGAAAGCCCAATCTCAAAAGCACAGGTCACGTAAGCAATTTTAGGGAGTACTCAAACTTTTAATGTTCAAAAAACTTAAATAGAATGAGTTTATTGACTTTTAAATAAAATAACTTAATCCGAATCTAAATAAGTATTATTTCAACATTGATAATACTGTAGTGCTCCTGTCACGATGGCATGTTTCAGTTTCGACCAAACAGCACATTGCAAGGCTTGGTTTGATTGGAAAGCACTGAAAGCGCAACTCAAATGCTTGACATTGTCAGGTCTTCCAAAAACACCAAAAGCACAAAAGCTCAAACCAGAAAGCACAGGACACAAAGCACAAAGCATTGTGCAGAAAGCATTGTGCTTTTTACTACCACCCTGAACCGAGAAATCACAAATCACACCATCGTGAACCCGACATTTAGTATCAACGAATTCTTCAAGTGAGGAAGGCAGCTTTCAGTTGGAATTATCTTCGTTAACTCATTGAGGCCACATCACATACGAGAAGAGATTATTGTCTGATTTTGTATGTAATCATTTGCTTTCTTCTTGTTTCAGTGGATGGGAGACGGGAACGCGCAGAAGGAGCTCTCGGGGAAGTTCATGCAGATTCGCCTCTCCTGCGACTCGAATCTGGCTCAGAAGGAGGAACTCTGTGTCGCATTCCGACTCGTCGGAGAAGAAAGTAGGACCAATGATTCACTAGAATAATAATTTATTAAAAATTAATTTTACTGGTCGAAATTTATCAGAAGCCACAGTTGCTGCTAGGGTTGAACACTTTATTAGTGCCAAAATGCTGCTATACATAGTCCAGGGGCCGATGTTATCAACGCTGAAACCCACCTGAGATTATGTCACGTGCTAAAGATAGCAATATAAACCTGAGTTAGTGACTAAGCCCGGTTTCGACGTTGATAACGTCGGCCGCTGGAAGCATGTTGAGGATCTGGACAGCAAGGGAGTGCCCTGTTCAACATACGAAACAATTTGATCGAACTTCTTTTGTTGATTCTTGTTCTATGGTTGACGTTGTTTCAGCGATTTCGATCAATCAAACGGCCGCAGTTCGCGGGGCGACGGCCACCAGAAAAACGGCCCCGACGCCGAGTCGGGAACGAACCTCCGCCTTGAAGAAGGAAGCGGAGATAAATCTGGCGATGGTGGTGGGGATCGTGTGCGGAGTGCTCCTCGTGCTCACCCTGGTCGGTGGGGTCATCGTTTGGAGCTTCTGCTGGAAACGCCAAAAGACAAGACTGATACAGAAATATCAGTTCCGATACTTTGTACAGCATATGGATCAGGTTTGCCCCCACTAGAGTTAATATTTATATTCCATTTGGCATTTCTCGAGTGCAGCTTGCAATTAACAATAATATTTTCATTATTCTTGCGTCATTCGTTTCTTATTCTTGTCTTTTCATTGTAATTTACGACGAGGAATATTTGTTAAATACAAAATTAATTATGAAGATTAGAAAAGTGCTTACTATTTTATAATGTGTCACATTTTACCATTTAAGTTGTAAGGAACTAAGTTTGTAGCAATCTCACTGTAACTAAATCGTAAAAGTGGGTTTTATAGGACAGTAATCCTGGCTTGCTTCTGTACAGTCAATCAAGAAGTCCCCGCCCACAGGAACCCTTCGTCTCAACTAGCCTTGAATCCTATCAATATCAGGTACAATATTGGCATTTTACTCAACTCCTATATATTAATTTATGGACATAAGCTTTACTAGCATCTTTTCAAAACAACTTGCCAAGCTGACGAAAGTGTTTTACCCAATACAGTAGAGCATATGGAGTGCTTTTAAAGTTAGCTTCTTGGCCTTATCTTGTTAGCTGTGACCCGTTGGTTGTTTTGTGGATTGCGTTTGCAACTTCCGTTGCAACAGACTAGCAAGAATTGGGAAAATTTAAAAAACTCACAAATTCCATTTATTCATTTTACACAAGATCATGGACAGCGGCAATGCTGCAATGTATACAAGTACAGCTTCGTTTTTTTTAATTTCTATGACTTATATTTATCTGGACGCAACTTGTGTTTTTGTCAGTTTCTTGTTTTGTCTGTTTCAGCTCTACAGTTCCAACTATCCAACACAGAACCATCGCGGCGTCTGGATCCCACCCAGCCCGGACCAGATTCGACCCTTCTATGGGGACCACAACGGGGCGGGTCCGCCGCCACGGAGTCCCCACATTTCCCGCTCCTCCGTCCTCCGTCGTCAGGGAGCGGTTAATGTGGCCGATTCCCTCCCGCCGGCCTACGTCCAGTCCGACAGCGGGACGACGACGCCCGGAGCTCCGCCGCTCACCGCCCACGGACGACGAAAGATCTACTTCAGTCCGGAATTCTTCGAGCCACAACTGATGGCGGAACCACCGCCTGTGGCCGAAGAATTCCTGGTTGAGGTCCGGCGGATGATCGACATTGCCAAAAACCGAATTCGAAGTCGTCGATACATTCCATCGCTGTTGGACATTCCGGAGAGCAGCGACGGAGAAGGGTCGACTTCCTCGAATTCTTCGGTTCAAAGGGCCAAGATTGACTTGCATCCAGTGAAAGGAGTTGGCAGTGTGCCAGCCAGGAAGGACGTTCGATTGGACGTGGATATCGTTGAGGAACCTGAAATACAAGAAGAAGACGAAGAAGAGGAAGAAACGGAAGAAACGTTGACGAGTGACTCTTGTTCGACCACAGCGACCGCTGAGGAAGCCCAAGTGGACACAGGTCAGAAACGAGAAAACGAGGAGGAGACTCGCAGCTGTTCCACTAGTCCTTGCCAGAACAGTCAGCATTCCCCCACGTCGGGCCTGGACGAGGAGTCGGACGAGCGAACCTCGCCCACTAACGGAACTCAGGAATCCACGGACAGCGGCGTCGCCAGTGGGAATGACCAGTCCCCCCGGTACCTGAGACGGGCCCCCTCACCCGATCTCGCCCTCGCTCGGCCCGCCAAACATGACCAATTCTGGCACAACCATTCCCCGTCCTCCACCAGCAAAGTGGCCAGCTGGCTGAGCGAGGTCGGCGGAACGGCCAAGCCGGAGCGGGACTTCCCTTTGCCCAACTTCCTGCCAGTGAACGGACATGACTCGAACAATTGTGCCCATCAAGCAGCACCGCTGAATCAGCTTGATCGAGCACTGCTCAAGCGATACGGCATGAACGGGTTCAGTGTGGGCGGGAGGGCACCCCACAGTGCCCCAGCGGCGCCCCTCAACGGACACCACATGTACCATAGTCTGCCCCGACATCTGCCTGAGCGAACCACCGAGTTCAGGCCAGTCTCCAATCCGGCCCTCAGTCTACCCATGAAGCACTCAACCGTCGGCTATGCAAATGGGAAGACTCTGAAACCTAGTCCGATCAGCTTTCGACCCACTGTCAATTCACACTAATTAAATGTTTGTGTCTGCCATGTAATTTTGTGTGATATGAGTCAGAGGAAATTATCGTGTTTCTGAGTCTTCTTATCCCTGGTAAGTCTACACTGAAAAGAAAAGGTTTAGACAACAATGATAAAATGTGTTCTCGTTTGTTGTTCGGGGTCTTCATTCTTGACTATCACTTTGGTTGGCCCTGATCTCGGACTCGGCAACTGAAATCGCGGCACCCCACGAAAAGGTGGAACAAAAATGAAGTTTTACTTCGTTTAAGATTTTTACAGTTTAAATTAGTTTAAGTCAGGTGCCTTGAGTTTTTGTTTGCATCATTCCATTAAATTTCATCGACGCTGCTGATGGTTCAGTGATTACCAGCTCACTTCGTTTCAACCAAAGACAAAGATAATTAATACTTTAAGAGTGTGACAAGCGACACACTCTTAGTTATTATGTACTCTTGGTAAGATTAAGAGTTTATAAGTTAATAGGAAACATAACAGCAAACTGACACTGAGCGCATCCTAACGCATTAAGTCTTCGATGTGCTCAAAAACATTGAGGTCGAAATCTGTCGGCGCTTCTCGGCGCGGAAATAAGCTGAAAGTTTGCAAAAAATAGGCGGTTTTGTCTATATATTTTACTACAAGGTGTACTGATAGAACTGAATACGACGTTGTTTTAAATATCAGTGTTTTCCAATAAACACCAAAAGGTGGAAACCAACGCACTAAACTAGTCTCGCTGTTCGCGAAACTAGCTCAGTTGCAGGTAACTCGTCTGAAAGGCGGTGGCTTGATCACCGCCCTAGACACTTTTTCAATTCTTTCAATCCTGATTTCAACCTTTCACATTTGGCGACCGTACCGTGGCTTTACCGCTCAAGGGGGGAAAGTTGTTTGAGATGCCTGGGAATGATGAATTTGCAGGTTCTAATGAGTTTGTTTAACTAGATTTAGTAATCCTCGTGAACAGTTAACACGATGCATTGATTTGACGTACAATTGCCGAAAATGCAGCAACGCTGTCGTAAGAGTAAGACACTCAGCTCTCCCTCCCTAATAGAATAAGCTTGTAATATGCTCGAAACATTAAAGCCCGGTTCATACTTATTTTCCGTTTGTCCGTTTGTACTTTTGTCCGTTTGTCTGTTTGTCTGGTTGTCCGGTTGTCCGTTTTTAAAAAGGACAAAGTGGTTCATACTTATTTTGCTGATTGTCCGTTTGTCCGTATTGATGGTGTCTATTTTCTGTTTCAAGACACTATTTAAACTTTTGCTGTATTGCTGGATTGCTGTTTCTGTTTTCGAGTCACCTGACACTTGCTGTTTATACTGATTGGCTACAGCATTATGTTACTTATAAGTGTCGTTCTCTTCAAAAACATTCAAAACTTTAAAATCAAGTTAACTTTGAAAGTAGTTTCATAATGTTGTCAATATTTCACCTAAATGTCAAAACCATTCAAAAATCAAATACAGACGCTTACTTAACAAGCACGTGATAGTTCTGGTCGTTTCCCATTGGTTGTTGCATACGGACAAACGGAAAAAGTTAAACATTGCTCAAGTCCAAACGGACAACCCTTACGGACAAACGGACAACAGCAAAACAGCAAAACAGCAAAGGTATGAATCAACCCTGGAAACGGACAAAAGGACAAACGGACAACCAGCAAAACAGCAAAACAGCAAAGCAGCAAAACAGCAGAAGTATGAATCAACTTTTAAAACGGACAAACAGACAAACGGACAAACGGACAACAAAACCGGACAAACGGACAGAAGTATGAACCGGGCTTAAGGCCAAAATCTTGGGGAGCTTCTCAACGTGTAAACATGCTACGCTGACATTTTTCAAAAACGGGCGTTTTCGACAAATTAAATACTATAACTTGAGCTAGGAAAAACGTACACCAATCATTTTTATGTCATTATGTTGCGTAGAACGAGATCTTTTTAACGATATTAAAATCATACAGTTCGGTTTAGGCAAACTCTTACAATATCGGCAATAAAGCATCCTTGCCACGAAAATTCTGGGAATTTTTTAAAAATGTCAGCGTTGCATGTTTACATGCTGAGAAGCCCCCCCCCGAGATTTCGGACTTAATGTTTCGAGCATCTTGCAATCTTATGCTATTAGGAGAGCTGAGTGTCTTACTCTTCCTATTATAAACTCTTGGTTTAGCCAACAACAAAGCCAGAAAAAACTTTTCAGGAAAGCCTAGTGCTTGCTAGTTTTTTTCGCAACACCTATTGTTCATAATGCAGCACTAACGGACCGCAATGCAAATAGCAGAAAGCTGAACACCTGTGTTTTTGCAACCTTTTACTTCATTGTTTCTAATTTCTTGATGAGTTCAGTTCAACTGTCGACAAGGACAAGAAAACGACAAGAAAATCAAGAAATTTTTGTCTCGGATTTTGCTGAAATGTTGCTTATATGGTTTGGCTAGGTCGCTTTTCGTTAGCTTAGTACCAGCTAAAGATGTAAGCTTTACCTTTAAACTTACTTTTAGCTAAATAAAATTCGGATCCAAAACGATTTTACATTTTTGCTCAGCGATCCTGAAAACCCGTATATGCAACTTTTCAGTAAAATCGGAGACAAACAGTTTGGTTCATCTTTGTCTCCCTTTGAAAAGCTAATATGTAAAAGGTTTGTACATTTTTAAATTTTTATCTCAGATCGATCAGAAATGTGTTTACATTCATACGAAAGTTTAACTCAATAGATTAAGTTTCGCGAAAAACGATGCACAAGTGTACGTATACGGAAGCATCACCTAAAATCCTTCTCACTATCAGCACTGAAACACTGAAGCAATTCTGGAGTGAGGCGTTCTTAAAAAATTCTGAAGCGCTCTACAGAATGTTGAACTCGGATGGTTCTTAATTTTTTCAAACAATTTCTTCTGTCAAATTCTTATGAGCAATACACGTATATACTACATATGTTTATAATATTTGTATAATATTGGAAGAAAACCGCAAAACCAGTTTCCTGTAAGGATATATATTTCATTCCACTGTTGGCCTGTTCTGCATGCTCTCTAGTTTTAGTTAAAGTATTGATGATCAAGCTACCACTTATCACGCTTTACGCGTTGAAAAATAAATCAACTTCATTGCATTCCATTTAGATTTTCTTTCGTCATTTATTTAACGCAATCTCAAATCCGCGAAACTTTTCGTCCATATCCGTAACAACGATTGCAGACAATTATTCATTTTTTAAACTTTTTTAATAGTCTGTCTTGAAACTAAAACAACAGGTATTTCATAACTGCCACAGGAAACCGTCTATGTGTGTGAACTCTGGAAGATTGACCGTTTCTGGGATGTGGAAAACGTCAAGAGACAAAAACAGTTTTGATTTATTGAAATTGAACAACAAAATATTTTCGCGACCTAAGGGGGCGCAAGAAATAAGTAATCGTTGGTGTCAGAGTTTTAAATTGCTTTCAGCACAACTAGTTACATGCAATTAATACTATGGCTATTATGCATAACTATGTAGTCCCCCCCCATGTTTGTGTCATTACGGGGTGCAGGTGCTATGTCTTTTTCTGAGCGATTTTGTTTGACAGGTTTCGTAGTTTTAATCTGAGTTCTTGTAATAGTTGTATAAACTGAAGGTGCGTACCGAAATCAAGATGCCAGTGTTGGTAATTGAAATTGTCATTTTTCATGCACTGAAACGCTTAAAGGCTTCCTATGGGATTGCAAATTTAGACAAATTTTTCACGATTCTGTAAACAATATTCCTGCCTTGAATGATGAACACACGAGTGTTGGCGTAGAATTCAATACTTAGAGTGGAAAAGCAGTAATGACTGAAATAGTGAGATGGAGTAAAACTGGAGAGACAACTCTAGTTCTCAACAGTTAGGGACTGATTCAAAAATGGTTGGCAGAAATATCATATATACGTTTCCATTATACGCTTTAAAAACGCATTTTGCAGCTTTCAAAGCGTCAATTTTGCCAGACTCTCTGGCTCCTTTCTTTGCACTAACTTTTTAAATGTGTTCCTACAACACCCAAGTAGATGCAGCTGAAACGATTTGTGCTTAGAAAAACTACAAAACTTTCAGCACGAATAGTTTCACCTAAAAACAAACCGTATCCGAAAGCGTATATACGGAAGCTACTAAAACGTATCAAAAATTGCGTATATGCGCTTTTATTTTTGAACCTGTCCCTTATTGGTAGTTCAATGCGATGAAAAAGGACGTACTTAGCTGTGCAGAAGGTGCTGCAGCTTAACCGCATATTCCGATAATTCCTGCGCCAAATTAGGATAACAAGCTTAACGAGACTAAACTTTGTTCCCACCACAAACGCCTATTTTATGTTAGTTATTTGCTAAAATTTAAAGTTCCCATTTTGGAACTTTTTGAATGGAGATCTTTTCGCTCTTCCCCCCGGTCATAACTATTGATTTATTTAACCAATAACTTTGAAATTTTGTATGGGGCATACTTGAGCTTATAAATTCAAAAATTCAAAAATTTTTAAAATATTAAAATTTTAGTTTGGTAAGGGTAAGGTTTTTGAAAACAATTTGGTGAAAACTTGCATACATGGGTTTTCAGGGGCACTGAGCACGAATCTGAAATCCATTTTTCGATTACATGTTAAATGTTAAGCTTACAGCTTACATGTTAAGCCTTCAACTTTAGCTTATACTGAACTAATAATATGGGCGCGAGTTATTGACAGACCACGATCACTCAAGCATAGGCCGGGTCGGGTATTCATCCTGCCTGCAGAAACCAATCGCTTCCACACTCCGAGCCTGATACAATGCAACATTAAATCAACATTAAAAGCTGAGTACACCTAGTTGACAAATGCTGCTTTGCCTTGGCTCACCTACAAACTGATCATACTATTTAGTATATTATGCTGCTTAGATTTTGGGTGACATTCATTCAGTTCCGGCTACAAATGGCTTCAACCTGTTTACGTGGACCACCACTGAGCTACGCGGGTTGGATGGAGTCCTTCCGTATCTCGTAATCTACTGGTGATGTTTGCCTGATAATTGTGACACCTGACACCCACGGCGGTATTCTAGAGTTCTTAGGTTGTGCCTTGAGTAGAACTTCCTGTCCTGTTTCAAACGCAATGTCGGTGGCGTGACGGTCGTAATAAGCCTTTTATCAAAGCTTGGGACTCCTGAATTCTTTGGCACACTGTATGAAAAACATTTCGTAAACCTTCTCGTACCTGAGTAAAATATCTAGTTTGCTCTACCGCTCTGGGCGGCCTGTAGTCTGGATCGTGAGCAAGTCGAGGCTCTCTTCTGTGCACCAAGTGGAACGGAGAAAATCCCCCGAGGCTTGGACGGAAGTTCTAAATGAAAAGGTCACAAACGGAAGACAGTGATCCCGTCAGTCCGTTTCTCATTTGCATACGAGAAAAGTATCGTTTTTAGCGTACGATTAAAACGTTCCACTGACCCATCGGTATGCGAATAATAAGCGGTCGTCTGCACGTTTTTGCAGTGTAGCATGCGAACGACCTCTAGCATCTGTTTTAGTTTTAGTTTTAGCAAATTAGTTCCCTGATCAAAACTTCTTTTGCGGGGGCAACCATGGCGACAAAGATTAGCATTTACTTCAGTTTCCGTTGAAAAAACTGCTAATGTTTCTGGCCATTTGGTGAAATAATCGATAAAAACTACAATGTACCGATTGTTCCGTCGAGTCGTTGGTAAGGGACCCTTAATGTCAACGCCTACACAGTCGAAGGGTCCTCCTTTTATGGCCACTGGTACCATCTTCACTTTTCCGATTTCCGATTCTTTCAGCTGCTGACACGTAACGACTGACTTGCGAGTTGTTTTCGACTGATATCATATTTCGCCAGCAAAATCTAGATTGTAACTTTGATAAGATTTTGTGTATGCCAAAGCGGCCCGCAAATGGAGAGTCATGATATTTCTCCAGCACCCGTAGCTGAAGATTCCTGGGGATCAGCAAGCGTAGTGACCTATATCAGCGGGACAAGCGATAGACAATCCTATTTTGTAGAACAAAATCTTCACCTCTAATGCCCCTTGTAAGAGCGTTTGGGTGGAATTTTGTTCTCTAGCACGCCAATGTGGACTTTCTAGAACGTGTCCCGAAGTTGTTCCGTTTTAACGGCTTCAAGAGACCAATCGCCAACTACTTCAGCTAGAACGGCAGAACTTTGAGCATGATCATACGCCAATGGAAGCGGAGAACCCGATGACGTATCAACATTTTCATTCAAACAACCCGGTCCATACCAAAAGTAAGGAATCCATCATACTGTCTCAATTCGTCCGTAAATCGCTGCAGACGAAGCGATGGAGTGTTAAGAGACTGAAACTTAAGGAGGGGTCGATGGTCTGTAAAAACTGTAAAAGCTCTCCCACAGATGTAAGGTCTAAATTTGCGGAGGGCCCAAATGACGGCCAGTGCCTCCAACTCAATTCCAGAATATCTGGACTCGGCCGATGGTAAGGGTCTGCTGATATAACTAATAATCTTTTCATGTCTGTAAACACTTTCCCTATTTCAACTGATTTTGGCTAGTTTCGTTATGTCGCATTGACAGTTTACAGCTTAGGCGCATGGTATACTGACGTGATGACTGATACTGCACCACTGCTACTTATTTTGACTAAAGTCTGGCCAAAAAATTGCGAAACCGAAATGTGAGCGGCTGTCCTGAGTTATCATTTGAAGGTAGCCTATACAGTGTATATATTTTAGAATCCTCAGGAACCTGAGATTTCGAAAATCCGGAAAAATCCAAATTTCCGAATTTCATTCACTGAAAACCTAAAATCTTTGGTTTTTCGCCCAATTCCTATCGCAATCAAAATTTTGTTTTGACAGTCGAATAGAGTTGGTTTCCCGCTACACATTTTTGCTTTTAGAAGCTTTTCACAAAAATCCGAAATTCCGGGATTTCAAAATTTTCGAATTTTAAAAATTTTCTCCAATACCCACAAGATGGGTATCATTCAAAAGCTCTTATCGGGCTGAACAACTTTTGTAATAGAGCGAACTCTTGGAAATGCACTCAATTCCCGGAATTAGCAAAAACCGGATTTTCAGGATATAAAAAATTTACCCCAATACCCACAATATGGGTATCATTCGAAAGCTCTTGATGAGCTAAACAAATCTTGTAATCCAACCAATGTCCAAAAATGCACCAGAGTCCCGAAATTCACTATAGCTTGGAAGTTTTACTTGAATTCCGAGAAGTGGGCTCAGTTCTACGAGTTGGCTCTATTAGAAACTTTGCTCAGCCCATCAAGAGCTTCCGAATAATACCCATATTGACGGGTATTGGAGAAAATTTCTAAAATCCGGAAAATCAGGTTTTCCTAAACTCCGGGAATTGAGTGCATTTTCATGAGTTTGTTCTATTACAAAAGTTGTTCAACTCGATAAGAGCTTTCGAATGATAGTAGCCATCTTGTGGGTATTGGAGAAAGATTCCGTAATTCCGGAAATTGGGCATATTTTCGTGAAAACCTTCTAAGAGCAAAAATTTGTAACGGGAGCAGCTCTATTTGATTATGAAAACGAAATTTTGGTTGCAATAAAAATTTGGCGAAAAACAGACAATTTTGAATTTTCCGTGAATGAAACCTGGAATTCCGTATTTTCTAAATCTCGGGTTCCTGAGGATTCTAAAAATATACACATTACCTTCAAATGATAATTCATGACAGATTCCAAGATTTTTTGGTCAGACTTTAATTTATTCGCCTTCACGGGATCCAAGACAGGATTGTATAACTGGCGCCCAATAAGACTTCAGCGAATTGAACGCAGTTGATCATATTTTTGTTTAGTATCATCAAGAGTACATAATATAAGAGTGTGCCACTAGGCACACTCTGTTAGGAACCGTGTCAAAAATATTTCGTATAATACGAAATATTTTATACGTTTTAGCTGAAGTTGTATATACGATTTTTGAGATTGTGTATACGATAGTCCAATGCAAAATATGCAATTTAAATACGTTTCTTTTTTACTTCAGTAGACGGATTTTCATTCAGACTAAAGTGTACATGTACGAAAAATGCATTTAAACTAAGTCAGACTTTCAGACTTGGCAGACAGGAAGCGCAGCTTTAACATTATTTTAGCTGAGATGTTGCTTTCATTTAATACTGAAGGGCAAGCACTAGCAGTCCAAGGCAGTGTAAGCACAACAAAGGCTAGTAAAAAATGTTACAGCTGGCTGAGCTGAGTAAGTTCAATGCTTTAAAGAAGAACGCCAATAAATCGCATATACAATATTTATACAAATATTTTCATTTAAAAACACGATTTACTGGCCACATTTATACGATATTCAATCGTATAAACAGATTGCATATACGAATTTTTCAACAACTATTTTTGACACGGTTCCTTATCAGAGCAAAAACTATGCTCTGCTCGCTAACGGCCCACCCCCCCCGCAAATCAGACCCTAGTGACCCCCCCCCCGCAAATCAGTACCTAGTCGAAACGGGGGAACGCTCACTCGCTCTATGTTTATGTGCTTAAGTTCGAAAACACAGGCAGTGCGTGCGCGAATTTTGTGCCTGCTTCGAGCTTTAGAACAGAAACATAGCGCACAAAATTCTTTGAAGTGAAGGGTCTAACTTGCGGGGGGGGGGGTGGGCCCTTAGCGAGCAGAGCATAGTTTTTGCTCTGATAACAGAGAGTGTGCCTAGTGACACACTCTTATATTATGTATTCTTGGTATCATTCATTTGCTGGGTGGCCCTAGAATCTCAGCTGCTTCTGTTGTGTCCAGCTGTTATTTCCATCCAAGACTATTTTCTCTAAAACTGCAATATTTTTGAAAATTTCAACCAAGAAGTTCCAGTTTCAGTTTCTAGATTGAAACAACTTCCTCCAAATTTCAGCTTTTGAAACCTCCACATCTAGAATAGCACCACAACCACAACTTACCTTACCACCACAACTCTTTCCATGCATAGCATTCTTTGGGGACAGGCGCGTAGTCAGCCCAAAATATAATAATAGAAAAATTATAGTGGAAAAATAATTTATTTCTGCAAACAAATGAGTTAATTCAGTTGTACTGCTGGTGCGGCAGGTTTGGCATGATTTGCTCTTGCTTTGTATAAATGTTTGAGTTCTTCTGTCAATTGTTCATACCATTTCCACCTGCGCAGACAGCTTGGAAGTGTCATGTGTGTAACCACAAATTCTATCACCAGTGCAAATGTATGGCCAACACTCATCACTGACATTCCCAGCTGAAATAGCAGCACAATAATTGTCGCAGTGTTTCCTTTAAGAAGTTTGCATTCATGACAATTTCACAGCTTTATTTGTGCAACATTTCAGAAGAATTATATTTAGTTTGTTCTACAGTTTTGCGGAATACGACTGTCAGCTTCACAACATCTGCCTCCATCTGAGAAGTTTTCAGACAAATTAGTGCTGTTTCAATTACATGTTACATGTATTATTACATGTTACATGCAAATAAGCATTCATTCATGCACTTCACAATTCACATTTTAGCGCATTTTAAGGTGCTTGTATAATTTATCGCACTGGCATAGACTAAAAAGTCTAACGCGGCAAGCTATATACATGACTACTTCAAAACATTAAGGAATCAAAAACATGTGTATAGCTATCCTACTGATGACTGAGTTCTGAAACGTTAGCTAAACTCACAAATAAAGGATTATAGAGTGGGAATTTTCGACACTAATTACTTCCGATAAAATTGAGCTATTATGTCAATATCTAAATATCTCGCCGAGGGTCATTTCCTAAACGTTTTACCTATTGTTTGGCCTATCAGAGCAACACTGTGAAAAGCAGCAGGTCTCTTACCTTTGCTCAGCCATCTGAATTACATGCACTGTAAATGCAAAGGATTGCTTTGTCATATAAAATCATGTAAACCAATGCTTTAAGATGGCTGAGCATAAAGTCCACGTAAGCCTTCAGTTTCAAAATTTTCCCACGTTACTCATAAAGTGAATCGGCTTTATGCGGAGTGGACCCAGAGTGAACTTAGTGTTGGAATATGCAAATTACTTCTGCATTCAAACTAGCTTTCTCTTTCTGTCCGTTCTAGTAACACATTCCTCACTTACGCTAATTCTTTCCTGAAGACAAGTCGCTCTGTGCTGACTCTGTGTGGGGGCCACACCTGGTTTGCGCTCGTATTTGCTTTGTAGTGTGGGGCCACACTTTTCGTCCTCACTCTTCGCCCACATTGTGTCCAGGTCTCTTCATATCTTCTGCGCATCTGTTGTAGTGCTCATCGGCCACTCCTGTTGGTATCATGATCTGCAAAGCCTGGGAGTCACCTCATCAGCCATTTCAGATTTGACGCGATCCCTGATTGCTTCTCTCTCTTCCAATCCTCTGTCCTCTTACTTGGGCTCTGTTTCTCAGTTTGTGCGGTGGCACGCTGCCGTTTTCCCCGATTCGGATCCTTTTCCACTGGATGCCCTTAAGGTGCTGGTTTCCTTTCGGGTATTTTTGACTCGTACGGATTTAATCCTTTACGTAAATGGCCAAAACTTACGAAATAACCTATTTTCGTGCACGATAACATTCTGGGACCAGTCCCGTATTTTTAGGCCAAAGGATAAGAAAGTTTTGGTTTTTGGCCTTAGGCTCCCAGTAGGTAGACCAGACTCCGGATTGGTTGGTATGACTGGAAAGAGGACACAAAACTGAACCTTTTTGCTTTTACAACCTTTGAGCTATCTCCAGTGGTTAAGTCTGTATAAGCAAAACACTGTTTTTAGGGTCAAAAATGGCCGTTTTCGAGGAAATCAGTTTTTTCAAAATTATAGCCACATGTTAAGGACAAACTTAACTTATTTATACTCAATCGATGCAGCGTCCAAATGCCCATTTTATGAATGCCTAATAGCCGGAATTTATTGCTTTAAGCTAGAGATTTGGCCGAAAAACCATTTTGGCAAAACTGCGATTATTTTGTTTCGAACATCGATTTCTCAAAAACTGCTCGACGGATTCCGGAGATTTTTGGCAGAAGTGAAATTCGTATTTCTGCGGAGGGACGTTTTTCTTGGTTTGGGCTAAACTGTATCCAGTAGCAAGAGAACTCAATGCGAATTTGCGAAATTTCGTGTTACCGTGCATATGGTCGATTTTCTCGACCTTTAAGACCTGCTGAACCTAATCTCGGAAAACGTCCCTCGGCCCACATGTCCTTCATATAGTGGCACAAAAAGAACTTATGGCCAATTGTTCAGTTTTGAGAAATCGATGTTCAAAAATGTTTGGTCTATATTCATCCTGTTAGATGTCAGCATGTCAGAAAATTTCTTCTATTTTTTGCTAGTTTTGCCAGTTTCGTAAGCCCATATGAATGTTCAGATAATAAGCTTTAATACTATGTACAAAGCTCTTTCCAACTTCCAAAATTGCGAAAGTTATAGCTTTTCAAAGAATCACCACAAAAGCACGGCACAAAAGAAGACCAGCACCTTAAAGCGTCCCTTTTTGTTTGTTCCAAACAGTCGTCTTTGACATCTCCTACTTCCGTTGGCGTTCTTGCGTCATCTCTGTCCTGGGCGGATTCTTTCTTGGGTCACCTTCATCTCCAGCATGACCTGTTTTTCACCGTTGTGTGCAAGGTGTCAAAAAGCTCGTCGCTGCCCCTCGGCGCTTTGCAGGGAATGGTTGGTGACCGCGACCGTGACCACTCACCGCTAGTTGTGACTTGATCGAGCTTCGACGTTGCCTTTTTCTGGTACTTGGTTTTGCCAGTCTCTTTCGGTGCGCGAAATTGCTTGCTTTAGATCATCGACATGTGTCATTACATAATGGTTTTCTGTCTGTTACGATTCTCAGCAGCTAGGCTGACCAGCTTCGCACGGGTCCTGCCGTTGTACTGGCTGCTACTGCTGACCATTGCTTCCCTTTGGGCTTATACCAACGCTATTTGCAGCACCTTCGTGCTGTATCCCCAGTTCTCCCGGACACTCCCCTTTTACAACCATTTCACCTATTTCAGAAAATCTAAACACCAGGTTCCCACCGGCCACCGACTTTCTTAAGCCTTAGCTCGCAAAATCGTCCAAACTAGTGTGGCTGTTGAGGGCCTTGATCCCAAGGTTTATGGCACTCACAGGCTTCGCTCCGGGGGAGCGACTGCCGCAGCTAATTCTGGTATCTCAGAACGCTTACTTCAGATGCATGGCCGTTGGGC
>JASAND010021841.1:0-16988 GCA_030248195.1 Trissonchulus latispiculum
TAATGGTTTCTTGCATCATGCGGATCTTCAGCGGCAGCAGATGTATGCTAATAGGATTATTTTGTTTTTCTTCTTTTTTCGTTTTTCTTTTACTTTCACTTTCCTTTTTTCTGCTTTATGTGTTTGTTTAATCTGTGAAGGTGTGGGTGGGTGAACATACTATCCTATTGGATGTGCGATAGATATCGAAGGCATGAAACACGTTGTACTTTTTGTGAAAATTCTTATTCTGACACGATTTTACCAGTCCCAACCTTTTCTGAACTTACTCTAGTGGGGTGCCCCCTCCAAGTCGCCCCAAAAAAGAGTGCGACATTTGCCCTGAAAAAGTCGCTCAGAAGGCCAAATTTTTGGCTATTTTAGCACTAAATTCGCTTATTTTTGGCGATTACTATAAAAATAGCGCAATTTTTTTAGCGCATGTTTTAAGAGAAATTAAAAATTTTTGGCTCCCCCATAAATGACTCGCCCCCCCGAGCCCCCCCCCCCAAGAAAAATGCCTAGAATAAGCCCAGCCTTTTTGACTTCAGTTAACGTTAAGGCTAAGTGAGCTTATTAACACAAAAAGGGCCAAGTTTATATTGACAGAAGCAATTGACCTCTACACCATCATTGTGAGAACGAAATCACGCGAACTGGACAGCTTTGTCGTCGAAACGCCCACTCAAATTGGTTGTGTAGTGCGTATTTGAGGGGTATGAACGCGGTCTTAAGCATGTATGCGTCTGAACTCGAGGTCTGCAAAAGGTCAAATTTAGTGTCAAATATATATATGTAAAATGGAAGAACAAGTAACAAAAACGCTCCGCAGAAAAGCGCTTAGTATGTGTGAGTGTTGGTCTGTGAAAAATTCCGGTTGTGAAAATAAAGAAGCAAGCCTGAAAATGCTAATATGTTGGTGTGAACGTAGTGATAGGCATTTTACATCTCACTGAGCAAAACCGAGCCATGCAGTATGAGTTAAACAATAAATTAATTAAATAATTAAGTGTTAGCAGTTATAACAATAAATTAATTAAATAAGTGTCAGTTGTTGTAGAGCGACATCTCAAAGCTGCCAGAGCGCCAAACTGAGCCAACTAAGGACTCCAGCTTATATTAGCATTTTCGCAACCGGAATTTTTATAGACCAATGCTTACTTATGAAGCGCTTTTGTGCGGAACATTTTTGTTGCTTAATAATTCCAGTGCCAGAAACATCACTACTTTCTTCTCAGCACCTTATACGGTGCTATGCATAAAATATTTTTCAATCATTTCGCTATAAAAGCCTAGACATTGCTTGTATCTTCTGTCGTTTTTGCTCTTTATTTATTTATTTATTTAGCATGGAAACAGCCGTGAATGTTGACAGTCAGATGAAGGCTATCGGTCAGGATTTGGCTGATCTGGTTGAAAAGGTGAACGCGATCAGTGCTCAGCGATCACAGACTGACAAGGATGATACGGTAGTTTAGCCGAAGTGGGGGCCCGGGTGGGGGAGGGGGAGATTGGACTCTAAAAGAGTCGATTTCCTGGAATAAGTTTGTGACAGGGAAGTGTATCTAGCTGAATTTGAAAATCAGGAGCGAGTTTAAATGAAATTTCTGATGTTTCTCCTCACCCAAGAATTGAAATGTTATCCTCTATTTTTATTTAGGCTGTGGTGTTTTTGAAAATATTTAGAGTTTGTTGAAAGCTTAGTGTCTAGCAACTGCCTGCATTAGGATCTCTTTGGTTTTGGTTAAAAAAACTTCAAAATTACACTCGTATGCATGGGCTTATCCGGGAGGGAGGGGGTGAGACCATTTTTGTTTTTCCATCTTGATATTTTAGACAAAATGGTGCCAAAATATAGTAAAATTTCAAAAAAATTCGCGCACTTTCGCGTTCTCGTTTTACATTTTTTCAAAACTTTTGCGGCTTCAGCTTGCTTTCCTTTACATTTTTTCAAACGTTTGCCTCTTTACAGTTTTTTTACAGAAAATTTGGTCATGTCAAGCCCACCCCCACCCCTTTTCAAAATCCTGGATGCGCCCTGCTCGTATACGTGGTATTTGTCATTCAGCGGCTCTTTATTTCAGGTTGCCCAGATCAGTAAAATACTGAGCAAACAAATGGACACACTTCAGTGGATTGATAATAGCGTCAGTAAGTCTGGAAGGCTGTAGAATTTTCTCTGGTTTAGGCTGATGCGAAATCAAGTCAGAAATGTTTTAACGCTATTTTGTGATTTTGTTAAAAAAATAAGGGTAAAATTAGGTTTTTGCTCTGGATATTTTTTCTTGTAATTGTTGATATATATTTTTCTTTTAGTAATTTTATATTTATTGCAGGCGCCTTGGAGTCTCGTTTGTCCGAAATTGATATGGGCGGATTGCAGCCACCTGATTCGGAAAAGTTTGTCGGCTTTGGTCAGCACTAAAATCCCAAATTATCAATGAAGAAATATATGCAACATTTTTGAGTGACTCATATACTCTGAACTTTTGTTGTGACTTATATTTGTGTTTATGCACAGTTATTTTTAATTTTTTTCCTGTATTAAACCACTGTTTTTGTTCTCTGGTAGTATACTATTGTAAGAATCTGTAGGCCTTACTGTTATCAAGAGTACATAATATAGGATTGTGCCACTAGGCACACTCTACGTTGTCAGAGCAAAAACTATGTTCTGCTCGCTAACGGCCCACCCTCTCTGCAAATCACAGCCTAGTGACCCCCCAAAGGTCCTAGTCGAAACGGGGGTACGCTCACTCGCTCTATTTTTGTGCTTAAGGGGGGGGGGTCACTTTTTTGCCGATTTTTCGACCATCTTCGATTTTGCTCATTTTCACATATTTTGTAGTCCCCATGGGTACGCGAAACAAGACAGGTGCGTTTTGCGAAATATTGCTTCTATCGTTCTGTACAGGCCGTCAAAGGTGACCTCGACATGTGTTAAACATAGGAAAATGAAAAAGTTACGCTAAAAGGTTTGTGGCAGAAAAATTTTTCGCTGTGTAAGAGCCAGAGCTCTGAAACCTTTTTAGAACCATTAAGGACATATTGTAGAGTGCAGCTATCTCCTCTGAAGCGATTCTGTTGAGTATTGGATTTTTGGCGAATTTTTAAAGTCACAATTTTGGAAAATTGTTCATTTTTGGACCATGAAAAACAGGACCTACGGTACTCTTTTGCTTGTTCTGAATGATTGGCAAAAGCTACAGAAACGGCCAATAGATAGCTGCACTCTACGCAGAAAACCACGTCTTATGAAAGTACTCGGATGTTTCTATCATCTACAGTAAGCTCAAAACACTTGCCACAAAAACAGCAAATTTTGCTAGAAATGGTCATTTTTCATAATTTTCACATTCTTTTGATAACTTCTCGCTCATTATGTGGTAAAAAATCACAAACTTGGCAGATTAATTAATATATCCATGTCGTCATATAATGTGGCCAAAGCAAATGCGTCAATATTGAACATGACTGCTGTGGCGGCACCTTTGATCTTTATAGGTGGCAAATGCCAATTTTAAAAATTTTCCAAATATAGGCAAATTGGGTATCAATCGATAGCTAATGGAACGAGGAGCAACGTTTCTCATAGAACCCTGGGTCTAAAATGTTGTCTGTGCAAGATAAAACGAGTTAAAGTTATACTGGGCAGTCCTGCATCGTGCGACTGTCCATGCGGTCGTCCATGCGGTCAGTGCATCACTCAAGCATGCATTATGAACGCCTGGATAGCTGGCCTTGAGCCACGTCTGCACTTAAATATTACCTTAGTAAAGGCTTTAATTTGGTGTATCGGTTAACCCTGTTTTCGGTCGCGGTTAGTCTCCACCTGACCTTGCAGGGCTCATCACCGGAATTTTCAAGTTTTCCGGATTGGAACCTGAATAACTCTGTCACAGTTTGATTTCGAACGCTAATATTCTAAGTTATTTTTGAGAACATATGGGGGCATATTATGTGTGAAAATGATGGAAATCCGTGACTATCGATTTTTGACCAAAGTGACCCCCCCCCCCTTAAGCTCGAAAACACATGCAGTGCTAATTTTGTACCTGCTTCGAGCTTTAGAACACATATAGCGCACGAAATTCTTTGCAGTGATGGGTCTAATTTTCAGGGGGAGCTGTTAGCGAGCAGAGCATAGTTTTTGCTCTGATGACGTAGAGTGTGCCTAGGAACCGTGTCAAAAAGATTTCGCATAATGCGAAATATTTTATACGATTTGTTGCAGATCGTATATACAAAATTTCGCGTTCGTATATACGATTTCATCTCAAACTTATACAAACTTTATACGTTTCTCAGTTTAGCCATCTCAGTTTCTCCTACACTTGCATCCCTGCAGCTAGTGTTGTTTCAGTAGCCCATTTTAGTTTCAGTTTCAGTTTCAGTCGGCAACCTAAACTACTTTCAGTTTCAGTTTCAGTTTCAGTCGGATACCAAAAATAATTTCAGTTTCAGTTTCAGTTTCAGTCGTCATCCCAAAATAATTTCAGTTTTAGTTTCAGTTTCAGTCGCCATCCCAAATTAATTTCAGTTTCAGTTTCAGTTTCAGTCGGTGACGCAAAATAGTTTCAGTTTCAGTTTCAGTCGGCAAGGCAAAATAGTTTCAGTTTCAGTCAGAGTATTAAAATAGTTTCAGTTAAGGTGCTGGTATCGCTTTGTGTAAATTCGACCCTAGAAGCTTCAATTCTTCATGAAAGTGGATGAAACTTTCCAAATACATTATTTTCGTGCTCTTTAACATTCTGGGACCAGTCCCGGATTTTTAGGTGTAAAGATAAAAAAGTTTTGGTTTTTGCCCTTATTCTCTCAGTACATAGTCGCTACACCGTATTGGTTGTTATGGCTAGAAAGAGGGCACCAAAATGAACATTTTTGCTTTTACAACTTTTGAGCTACCTCTAGTGGTTAAGGCAGTATAAGCCAAAAACGATTTTTGGGGTCAAAAAATGGCCATTTTTGAAGAAATCAGTTTTTTCAAAATTACTGCCAAATCTTACAGACAATTTCGGCTTACTTATACTCAATCGATACACCGTCCAATTGCGCACTTTATCAATACCTATTCGCTGGAGTTCGCTGCTCTAAGCTAGAGAATTCGCCGAAAAACCATTTTGGCAAAATTGCGATTATTTTGTTTTGAACATTGATTTCTCAAAAACTACCCAATGGATTCGCATGATTTTTGGCTGAATGAAAATTCGCCCTATTGCGGAGGGACATTTTTCTTGGTTTGAGCTAAAACATCTCCAGTTGTGAGAAAACTGAATAGAAAGTTGCGAAATTTCGTGTCATCGCGCATTTGCTGGATTTTCTGGAGTACTGAGACTTGTTGAGCCAAATCCATAAAAATGTCCCTCGGCCCGCACGTCCTTCATATTATGACACAAGAAGAAATTTTGGCCAATTCTACAGTTTTGAGAAATTGATGTTCAAAAATTTTTGGTCTACATTCAGTCTGTCAGATGTCAGCATGTCGGAAAGTTTTTGCTATTTTTTGCCAATTTTGATAGTTTCGTAAGCTCATGTTAATGTACAGATTATGAGCTTTAAAACGATGTATAAAGCTCTTTCCAACTCCCAAAATTGCGAGAGCTATAACGTTTCGAAAAATCACCACAAAAGCACTGCACAAAACGATACCAGCACCTTAAAGGAAGTCACAGCAAAAAAATTAAAATTTCAGTTTCCAAAGGTATTTGGTATTTAAAATTGTTGAAGCGCAGTCCTATTTTTTTATCCAAGCTTCTATATTAGTTATAAATAAAACTTCATTTCATAATATTTTACTTGCAATTCCTTGGTTATACAATCATTTTCTTAGTAAAGACAAATAAAATATAAGATCCGCTGTGAAATAATTGCTTGCTTTGCTGCATTGACTTTCTTTTTAATTAATTATCTAAAACAGCTTTGGTGATTTGCTTCAAAGCATAACATCCCTTCAAAAGGTATATCATAGGGGTCGCGGTAGCGACCCCTATAATATGAGTGAAAATGGTCGAATGACCGTGTAAAACAAGGCTGCGCAGAAGCTGCGCAGATTCCTGCGCAGATCCTGCGCAGATTATGTGCGCAAAAAATTGTACGTGTCGAGTTTAGTATGTTCCTGAAGTTTCATCCCCGTACCACTTTCCGTTAAAAAGTTATGCCAAAAATCGCTTACGAGAGTGATGTTTTTTTTCCGGTTTCTCGCATTTGATGTCTCATAAGGGGGTTTTGTAGCTTGAATAACTACAGATAGAAAAATTTTTGCCTATGAAACCCATATATATTCTTGTAGTACAAATCAAAAATAAGAAAATAAGCTAGTTTTTATGCCTCCCAGAGCCGGAAAAAATTTTTGGCTGGGGGCCAAAGTCGGCCAAACCGCTAAAATGGCCAAAAAGTATGCTTCAAGGGCGCCTTAATAAGTCAGATTGGGCTATATATGGGGTAATACTGACTATGTGGTTAAACAGTACACATATCGGGGTCGTTCAAATGCTATATGATTTTCTGTCTCTGTGCGTAATTTTTCGGTACTGGCCGGCCAAAGTTGGTGAATTTTGGATCGAACTTTGAACTTAATTTTTTCTCTTATTTTGCTACATGGGTGGCTCAAATTTTGCATACAAAGGTTTTTTTAGACGGAGAATCGATTCCCGCTATCAGTTTTGCTGCCCGAGTAGCCCAAGTTGCTGGGCTGGTTCCACTTGACCGTCTGAGGGGTCAGTTCGGTAACCGCTTCCTGGAGGTCCATAGTAGGCTTTACTTGGAACTGCATGCTCAAAGTGGCTATAGAGTGCTGTGGTGGGGTGGGGTGGGGACTTAGGCGATTTTCGGTCAAAAATGAAATTTTCCAAAAGTGGTCAAATTTGGTATCAAATGAAAGCCCTCAGCGAGCTGAGCAACTTTTGTCATAGAACTGCATGCTCAAAGTGGCTATAGAGTGCTGTGGTGGGGTGGGGTGGGGACTTAGGCGATTTTCGGTCAAAAATGAAATTTTTCAAAAGTGGTCAAATTTGATACCAAATGAAAGCCCTAAGCGAGCTGAGCAACTTTTGTCATAGAACTGCATGCTCAAAGTGGCTATAGAGTGCTGTGGTGGGGTGGGGTGGGGACTTAGGCGATTTTGGGTCAAAAATGAAATTTTTCAAAAGTGGTCAAATTTGATACCAAATGAAAGCCCTAAGCGAGCTGAGCAACTTTTGTCATAGAACTGCATGCTCAAAGTGGCTATAGAGTGCTGTGGTGGGGTGGGGTGGCGACTTAGGCGATTTTCGGTCAAAAATGGCATTTTTCAAAAATGTTCAAATTTGGTACCAAATGAATGCCCTCAGCGAGCTGAGCAACTTTTGTCATGGAACTGCATGCTCAAAGTGGCTGTGGAGTGCTGTGGTGGGGTGGGGTGGCGATTTTCGGTCAAAAATGAAATTTTTCAAAAATGGTCAAATTTGGTACCAAATGAAAGCCCTGAGCGAGCTGAGCAACACTTGTCATAGAACTGCATGCTCAAACTGGTTGTGGAGTGCTGTGGTTGGCTTGCTTGCTACTGTCGAAAGATATCTAATACACATAGGTATATATATACACGGTACGTATATACATAGTTTCAGGAGCATACATATATAAAATAATAGAAAACAAGAACAAAAAGTGCTCCTTCGTCGCATGTAAAATACATATGAGTCTTCGTAGGCAGGTTGTACATAAGCAAAAACTAGCCTGTAAAATACATATGAGTTCCGTAGGGAGGTTGTAAATTAAGGAAAACAAGTTGCAACCGCTAACGTATGAGCCTGTCCTACAACGAGGCTCATATTGGCGTCACAGTGCATTCCACATTAAAGCCTCATTAAAGAACCTCAGCTTCATCCACATTACGGAAAAATGAATAAACGTTGTGGCCCAGAAGAAATGGACTGAAGTGAACTACGATTGCTCAAGCTGAACTGTACATGCAACCTGATGTTTCCTGAAACACTATGGTACACCTCTAATGCATTCTCAAAACACTTTCACATTATACACACGCAGAATGCGTTCCCACTTGGCTGTGAGTCAGAGCGCCTCATGGCGTACCGTATTGAGCATATGTACACTATAATGACTGATCAAACAAGCTATGTGAAGGATAATTTGTAATGAAAAGCTTTATGCAGTATGTATTTATATAGAAGTAAAATATATATATCTGCAAATTATTCGTATTATGACATATATACGCCAATATGAGCCTCGTTGTAGGACAGGCTCATATGTTAAGCGGTTGCAACTGGTTTTCCTTAATTTACAACCTCCCTACGGAACTCATATGTATTTTACAGGCTAGTTTTTGCTTATGTACAACCTGCCTACGAAGACTCATTTGTATTTTACATGCGACGAAGGAGCACTTTTTGTTCTTGTAATGGTTTTGAGGAAAATAATGGTTCATTGCTGTAACTGAATGCTTTGCCTCTCAAGCCGTAGATTGTAGAGGTGCCACAGCCACGTATGCTTTAAATACTATACACCTAAAGCAATTGTACTGTAACACAACTTCTTAGTTTTATCTGATAAGCTGACAGTAAATGATCTAAAAGTAATATATACTGCTATCTAATATATAATATGATGGCTAAAATTGGACGCATACATTCAATCTTTCGCAAGAAAAACTATGATGGGAAAATTTGCAATAGCCTTTTCAAGGAACTTAAGCATACGCTGAGACTGAAATAACGTTTCTACGCACAGACTGAAACTAGTTTCAGTCTCAGCATGAACTGAAACCTGTTTCAGTTCCAGCGAGCAAGAAAAGCTTCAGGTTTTACGCTGGGACTGAAATGGTTTCAGATTACACTAGTTTCAGTTTCAGTTTCAGTTTCAGTCCCAGAATTGGGATAGTTTCAGTTTCAGTTCCAGTTTCAGTTCAGTTTCGAATATAGTTTCAGTTTCAGTTTCAGTTTCAGTCGGACAGCTTAAATCTTTTCAGTTTCAGTTTCAGTTTCAGTCCACTTTCCCAAATACTTTCAGTTTCAGTTTCAGTTTCAGTGACTGAAACTGAAACATGTAGAGACTGAAACCTAGTTTCAGTTTCAGTTTGTAAAGACGTACTGTCTTTAATACAAAGAAAACAAAAACTAGATTTAATGAAAGTCTAGACAGTAAGACAGACTACCCACAATGAGACAGATAAGTAAACAAGTTCGACAAACTAATTTGCATAACAGAATACAGGAGAATCTAAGTTGCCAACAAGGAAGTAAAAGTCGGTTTCACAGTAACAGCATGATCAATCTTCGTGCTGGTCACGACACTCCCGAGAGGCAAAGTCCTTCAGCCATGCCTTTGCCCATACAGCGGCTGATCTTTCGGCTCGTGGCTGTGAATGATGAGCAATGGGTTTCTCTTGAGGAGCATCGTTAGCAGGAGAGCCATGATCAATTTCGAGTGGTACCACGAGGCGGACAGGACGCTGTAGAAATTTTCCATTAGGCATGCGGACAACCACGGATCTGATACTTCCGTCGGCGCTGGGTAAAATCTTCTGGACTACAGCCAAATTCCATTGACCACGTGGGCAACGATCAGCTAATACAACAACGTCGCCGACTTTTGGAACCGCAGAGGTAGAATTTCTCGGCGGCTTGGCGTCTCGACGTTCTCGCAGTGACTGTAGATATTCCCTCCGCCAGCTTGACCAGAACTGGCTGAGTAGTCGCTGGCCTTTCTTCCATCTTTCTAGAAGATAGACTGAGCTAACATTAGCCGAGCCAAAATTAGCATCAGTCCCACTTGGCTCCAAGTGGAAATCTGGAAATCCTGTCTGAACATTTCCAAAACGGAAATGAGCGGGACTAATCACCAATGGTGCATTGATATCAGAGTCGACATAAACCAGAGGACGACAATTCACAATCGCCTCAACTTCTACCAATGTCGTCTCCAGCTGCACATAGATAAGAGAGGACTTCCCAATGATCTTCTTCAATGGTCGTTTAATCGATCCAATTAACCGTTCGTAAAATCCACCCATCCACGGAGCAAACTCTGTGATGAATACCCATTCAATTCCTTCCGTGGCAACGTAAGAAGATACACAATCACTAGAAAATATGTCTGACCATGCTTTGTCCAGGACTTTCTGCGACAATTTAAATTGCTTGGCATTGTCCGATATCAATTTCTCTGGTTTTCCACATCTGGCAACAAATCTGCGAAGACAGAGCAAAAACTGTTCTGCCGTCATATCAGAGACTAATTCTAGATAAACAGCACGGGTTACTGTGCATGTGAATAAGCATATCCATACTTTGCGAGATTTCAGGATTTCATCCTTAATGTATAAAGGACCACAA
The DNA here is from genome assembly GCA_030248195.1 of Trissonchulus latispiculum. Lineage (NCBI taxonomy): Eukaryota > Metazoa > Nematoda > Enoplea > Enoplida > Ironidae > Trissonchulus > Trissonchulus latispiculum. The sequence continues at coordinate 10,311 of JASAND010021841.1, forward strand.
TAGTCAATCCCTGTATACCTAAATGGTAGACACTGGGTGACTCGAAAGTATGGTAGTTGCGGTGGTGTGGGAGGCTGATAAGGACCAGCTTCCCATCGCCGACAGATCACACATTTCTTAATGACAGATTGAACGAGGGACCGACACTGTGGAATCCAATACTTCAGCCGCAATTGCGCTGTGGTATGCCGAAAACCGGCATGTCCAAGCCTGCGGTGACAGTCTTCCACCACCAATGTGGTAAAGTGGTTTTTCTTGGGCAACAGAATTGGAAACGTAGCATCTGGATCCAGATCAGATAGCTCCAGACGTCCTCTACATCTCAAAAGATTCGACCTGTCTTCGTACAAACCCAACTGCTGCACCATAGAACACTTCTTTTTTGTTCTGATAGCTTCAATCACTTGTGGAAGTCCATGTTTTTGAGACCAGAGTTCCCAAGCCAAAACGGCTTTGGACAACTCAGTCGCAGTGAGCGGACCGATGATTTTGCTTTGTGAGCGGCAGTTGTTAATAAACCTTCCAACGTAGCTGGTGACTCTAAGTAATTTCCCCAAATTAGAAAAGCGCAGACACCCAATACCATATGGAGGAGGAACCATCTTGTCAACTTCGACTACTGAACTAGCAGAAGTCTGCTCCACGCCTTCTTCAACTTCAACGATCATTTTCTGAGGCCACTCATTTTCGCTAAGTTTTAGCCACGTAGGGCCCTCCCACCACAAAGATGAATGTTGCAGGTCTTGAATGTTACAGCCTCGACTTGGAATATCTGCTGGGTTTTCGTTTGTGGGAACATATCTGAAGATGACATGTGGAAATCGTCTGATTTCTCGTAGACGATTTTCAACAAAGCAAGGCATCAATTTCTTGCTATTTATCCACGAAAGCACGCATTTTGAGTCCGTCCACAGGTACATTTGACTAATGCTTGCTTTCATCTGAATCCCCAAAAATGACAATGCACGGACTCCAATCAGGACGGCAAGCAGTTCCAATCTGGGCAAAGAGACCGGTTTAATTGGAGCCAAACGTGCCTTGGAAAACACAAGGTGAGTTTGGACAGCGTGATCCTCGATGAATCGAATATAAGCACAAGTAGCAAAAGCTTTAGCAGATGCGTCACTAAAACAATGTAGTTCTACCTGTGACTTTGACTTGGGACCAACAAAGCGTTGAATATCGAAAACTGATATTCTTTGCAAATCGTCCCGCAAACTGGTCCACAGAATTGCGAGTTCAGATGGGACCTCATCATCCCATCCAATATGCTGTTTCCACAAATCTTGGATCAGTAATCTTCCTCTAATTGTGATTGGCGTCAATAATCCAAGAGGATCAAAAACCTCTGATACCTGTTGCAGAATTAATCGTTTCGTAGGTGCGTCTTCAGACTTGTTTCCTCTAGATGATGCGAACTGAATGGTGTCGGACGAAGAGTTCCATCGAACACCCAAAACCTTTATGATGGTGTCTGTAACCTGATCTTCCAGCGGAATCTGCGATAAAAACTCTTTCGAATTAGAAGCCCATTCTCTAAGATTCATTGAGAGTTCACGAAACAAAGCTTTGGCTTCGAGGTAGAAAGAATTGGCTTCTTCCAAAGAATAAGATCCATGAAACACATTATCGACGTAGATATTGTCCAAAACGGAAATAGCTACGTCGGTACCTTTCGAACGAAGGTAATGAGCAAGTGTCGCTGCCAACAGAAACGGACTGGAAATCACCCCAAAAGGTACTCGGCAAAATCTGAAGACTTCCAGATTTGATTCAGTTGGTGGCTTCTGAAGATCTTTCAACCAGAGAAACCGTGTTACATCCCGCTCGGGTAGTTGCAATCCCACCTGAAGAAAGGCCTTTTCGATGTCACTAATCAGGACGATTGGGTTCATTCGGAATCGTAGCAACAGACCACATAAGTCAGCCAGTATTACAGGACCTCTATAAAGGCAATCATTTAGACTGACATGTCCCTTTGTTTTGGCCGAAGCATCGTACACTATCCGAATCTTTGTTGTTGCTTTCGCCATTGTGATCACACAATGATGAGGGATATAGTGGATCTTCTGACTTGCAACTTGTTGCTTCATTACCTTTTCTACAATTCCAAGGCTTAACTGCTGCTGTATAATTTCGTCGTACTTCTTCATCAAATCAGGAGATTCGCTTAGTCTACGGTACAAACTTTTCAAACGGCCAAGGACTAGACCGTAATTGGTTGGCAATGGAGAATGAACTTGCTTCCATGGCCAGTTCACATGATAACGACCATTCAAAAACCGAATGGAATCATTGAACTGCTTTATGGCAACATCATCATCGTTGTCAATAGGAGAATCCTTGATTCCTATATCTTCCAGTTTCCAAAACTGCTCCAACATAGCATCAGCTGACATATCTTTACGAGTCCAAGTAGTTAGTAGTCCACAACTGGAGGTGCTACATCCACTGATGCTGTTGTGTTCACTAAGTCTTCCGGAAAGTACCCATCCAAAAACTGAACGGATAGCAAAAAGTCCTTCTTCCAGATGAATTCTTTCAGCAGAAAGAAGATCCATGTAGTAGTCATTTCCGATCAGCAGATCGATTGTAGTCATATTGTAGTCGTTGTTCGCTGAATCGGCTAGGTGCAGATCTTTCATAACAGGATATCTGTTTACATCTACTGAAACTCGTTGCACAGGCGCACTGATTGAAGGAACAACATTAACTTGGAAGTTCTTATAGGAACCATCCAATAATCTCAGCTTCAAATTCACAAGTGGACAATTCAATACAGTACTCTGATCTGAACCGAATGTACAAACACATATTGTTTGATGGCTGACTGGCTTCAAGCCGAGCTTGTTCTGAACACTGGTCGTTGTATACGATCTTTGGCTTCCCGTGTCAAAAAACAATCTGGCTTTCATTTTTCCTTTAGATCCAGACGCCTCCACGGTAGCTGTTTGCATCACCACCTTTTGACCAGTAGACAACATAGCTGGTTGAGACGTCTCATTGGAATCCTGTTGCTCATCAACTGCTTCCGCTGCTTTAACAACAATCTCCTTTTGGTTTCCAAATTTTCTTGCGCACAAGCTTCTGTGGTGTTTGCCACCACAGTGGTAGCATTTCTTCGGATTAGGACATGCTGAACCAACATGACCCATTCGTAAGCAACCAAAACATCGATCTTTCAGTTGCTGCTTTCTCGTAGACAAGTCAGAAAATTTTCTACATTCGACAGAATAGTGTTGTCCTTTGCAAAACACACACTTGACCCTTGATACAGAAGCACCAAGAGCTTCGGAAGTAGCACGCAGCTTCCCTAGTGCTGACTTCTTCTCTGTATTTGGTGTAGCTTGAAGCTTGCTTTCGCCAAGTTCACGAGCTACAATCTCTTCCTTTAACAGCTTTCTTAGCTTAGTCAGATCCCATTTTTGGCAACCGTTCTTTCGGTTCAAGTCGATCCGAATTTCTTCTGGCAACTTTGACAAAATCAGTGGTACAAATACAACACCGAAGTTGTCTTCCTTAATGCCCAATGCCTCAAGTCCGCGGATGTGGCGCTCGCAATCATCGTAGATTCTTCTCAGTTTCACAGTTTCTCTTGTTGCCACTGGCAGACGGAACAATTCATCAAAATGAGAAAAGATGACGACTTGTTCATCACCAAATCTTTCTTTAACTGCATCAACAGCTATCGTGTAGTTGGCATTGGTCACTGCAATCCCTCGAATGGATCGCTCAGCTTCTCCCGTCAAAAGACTTTTGAGGTAGTTGAACTTATCAACAGGATTCAGATCCTCATTGCTATGGATTGCTGACTCAAAGCTATCCCAGAATTCTTGCCATTTCAAGGGATGGCCGTCAAACTTTTCTATCTTCAGTTTGGGCAGCTTCGCAGACAGCTTCTTATGTGGCCCAGACAGAGCCGATGCTCCACTCTGACTTCCTTCGTGTGCCTCAGCACCGCTTTCCAGCTTCTTTCTTCGATTCTCTAAGCTGATCTTCGCTTCAGTAATCCTGGCATTAACTTCAGCAGCATCTTCAATATCAGCTTCAGCTTTATCGTCCTCAAGAAGTTGACCAATCTGCAAGTCCAACTCTTCTAATTGCTCCTGAAATTTAGCCAAGGCATCTCCAATATTCACCAACTTCTCAGGATCAGCTTCTGAACCTTCGCTGAGTCTTTCCTCTGCTGCATTCAAGTTACGAGTTACATGAGCCCGAATGGCCCCTCGTTGGCGTTTAAGCCTCTTCAGCGTCTTAGCGTCCATCAGAAAACAACAAACAAACAAAGCTCCAGTTCAACTAAGAAATCTTTATACTACTACGACTTGGGTCGAGACACTCTCAAACAGAGTTCTGCGACTCTTCTTTAGAACTGAGCTTTGATATTTAGAATCAAATGGGCAAATCTGCAAAATTTGCAAGATTTCCAACTGAACTTAGGACAACTAAGAAACTTCAGCTATAGCAAAAACTGCCGTAGCTTGATAAACTCGCCTTTGAATACCCAGAAGAGGAATTGAATGGCTTCTTCTGAATCGTTGTTTACTTCAAAAACTGAAGCAAACGGTAAATCCAATCTGAACTTCTCCAGTAATGAATCCAAAAAAAATAAATCACAATGCACTCATTCGAGTGTGCTGCTTTATCGGAATCGATAAAGCAGCATAAATAATCCAAATTGGATCCACCAAAAACTGGTGGCCCTCGGGCACCAAAAAATATCTGAAGCCAATAAAGAGAACAATAGGAAACACCAGGTTCAAAGGAGTTTCGGCACCATGTAAAGACGTACTGTCTTTAATACAAAGAAAACAAAAACTAGATTTAATGAAAGTCTAGACAGTAAGACAGACTACCCACAATGAGACAGATAAGTAAACAAGTTCGACAAACTAATTTGCATAACAGAATACAGGAGAATCTAAGTTGCCAACAAGGAAGTAAAAGTCGGTTTCACAGTAACAGCATGATCAATCTTCGTGCTGGTCACGACACAGTTTCAGTGACTGAAACATCACTACCTGCAGCTAATGTTTGATAGAGATGTAAACACAGCTGTTTACTGTGCTTTTTGTGTTGGAAAAAGTGGTCTCCATGGATAGAAAAAGCTTTGAAGTAAAAAGCCAAAGAAAACTTGGTACCATTCATGTTACTGTTTCGAAGTTAGCCTGCAATGGCTTGTAAATCTGCTGTTGCAATCTACGTAAATAATGAGAGTAACGCTGAAAATGATGATTCTACAGTGTGGGTAGATCATGTCAGTTTCAAGAATTTTGTTGATCAGGACAAGGTCTTCCCAGGTTCCCATACGGACATTTATTTTAAGGGTACAAGGTCTCCGGTACATGTTTACCGTGTATTTACGGTAGCATCAGAATCTGCACGCGCAGAACAGATAACTAGTACAGTAGTACAACGATTTCAAGAAGTCAGGCAAAAGGGCATAAATGTGAGACATTTCCGCATGTTAAAGCCTCTAGATTGTTAAGGTGCTTAAACTAACGGGTGTGCTGTGTGTTTGACTAAACTGAACTAAATTTAGAAAGCAAATTAATTTAATTAATAAAATAAAACACTAGTAGTGGAACACTCTTATATTGTGTACTCTTGCTTCTATTTGACTGAATCTTTATGCCGACTAACAAGAGCCCGTGATACAACTGTTATAAGAAGCAATTTCCTACTAATGATCTGACAGAATGTTCCTCCCGTTTTTCGGGGAAGGAGAGTTGACCACTGTCCGGGACCGGTTGTGGCGACTCTCCGGTGGGGTACTGGGAACGGGGGAGGGATTGGTTCTGGATTTTTTCTTTGCTTTGGGTTCGGGAATGTTTTCTCTGCTACGTCTGTAAGGTTGGTCACGTGCATTGAAGGTCACGTACAGTACTAAATTGAGATTTCTTACTAATAAATATTCGTGCCCACTCTAATATATAAATGCTATGTATGAATGCGTACTCTTTAATGGATATGCACGATATTCTAAGTCCTCACCGTTAACCCCTGTCTATAACTGTCGTTTAACCTTCTGGTGGGAAAACTCTCTCAAAAAAGAGGGGGGAGGTTTTGTCGACCTCCGCTTATCATTAGTAATCGTAATAGCGCCAGTAGGAATATTGCTAATACGTCCAGATTAGTGCTCGGGTGGGTGCCGCTTCCAATGTTTGAAGCCTTTTTCGTTTCAAGAGCATCGCATCCGGCTCTTGTTTCCTTAAGTTTTGTAATGGCTTTTAAGTGGCTGTAATTATGCGGCTGACAGTGAAAAACTGAAATCAGAATGTAGCTAAACTTTGATGAAATTTATTTCCCCGTATCGTGACTTCGTGCATAGAACGTTGTTAAGAATGATGATGATTACGTACATAATATAAGTACCTATCGATTGAGTACAATTTTGTATCAATTCGATGATTTCGAAAATTTGCAATTTATTATTATTAATTTATTATTATTATTATTATTGGGTTGTCGCATTTTTAAAAAAGACAACCCTTTGGTATGGCTAAGTTTCTTTATTTATTTATTGGGTTGAAATTTTTCAAAATCCGGAATTTTCCGGGTCCAATATCTCGAAATCCGTGAATTTTCCGGAAATTTCGATTTCAGTTTCGAAATCAGCGCTTTCGAGTTACCCTATGACCAACTTTTAAGCAAAATTGGAAACAAAAAATTTTTACG
>JASAND010021843.1:0-22062 GCA_030248195.1 Trissonchulus latispiculum
GGGGCGTTTGCATTGATATCAATGCATTGATGGCTACTGCAGGCTTCAGTCACTGTTTCAGGAAAAGAATGATCTAAATACGAGAATAATGTAAGGACCAGCAACGTTGCTCCTTCCGTTGAAATAAAAAGCAATATAAACAGAAGTCCAGTGACAGCTGGAGGCAAACGTGAATGGGAAGCTGACGCAAATGGGTGAAAAATTAGATTTTGCTGAAGGCTGTTCACAATATTTTAAAACAGTTCTTTTTATAGCTCAATGCTTTTGTTTTTCAGTCTAAATATAGTTCAAACAGCGCTTGCAACGTTAGCTTAGAATTGTATTTGGGTCAATACTTTTGGCACCAGTCCCTGACCCGTTCCTTGCAGACCCTGACAGTAGCCTCTGCCTTTGCCAGGGCAATACGGGCCACACACTGCATACAGCTGGCCCACATTTAACGGCGTGGAATTGTAGAAAATATTACGGCTATGCTGAAAACAAAAGCAGCAGGTGTACTGCTTTACCTTGACCGTCCGAAACACCACTGGCGAGAAATCGATCAGGATAACGGCCACTGTAATCAAAAATACCAAAGAAATATATTGCAATTTTACAGCAAAACTGAGCGATATTTTACGCTTAAAAGCACATAAAATTTTTGATTACCAGTATTTAAGATTATCAGATACCTTTTAATATCAAGGCCGGGTAATAGTTCAAGTCATAGATGGCAGGCTAATAGACAATTAGGACTCTTGTTGCTTTGATATCACATTGGATGCTGTGCTGATTTAAACAGCCACCTTTGTATATTTTTAAAATTCTGATAATCAGTTTTTAAAGGAGCAATGCAATTGGACCGCTGTTTAGTGAAAGCTTCCGTCAGTATATTTCATTTCCCATGCAAGGCTTTCTTTCCCAAATGCAGATAAGAGTGCACAAAATTGCACTATACATAAAGAAGAAAAGTATGGCCACTAGAAGGCTGCAATTCTTGGCATTGTGTAACGGAGCTCCGACCACAATATGCGAACGTTCTCCCGTTTGGTGGGGGGAAGTCGACATGCATACACCCCTTCCCATTTGGACTGCACCAACAAAGTTTAAGAATAGCAGCAAAATAGCTGAAGGTTAACTACTGATTTCCCATTCAAAAATTGGACTTAGACTTCTGCTATCCCGTTGCTATTCTTAAACGTTTTTGGTGCAAGCCAGAGTAAGTTTGCTTCAATCGGATTGGCTGCTGGCGACCAATTTTGTCCCTTTTGCCTACCCTCCACCAAACGAGGACACCTTTTTAATAGCTACTCGCCCCACCAAATGGGGAGTCATTTTGGAAGTGCAATGAAACTACCGTAATCCTCTTCTCTACCGCCAGCAAGCTGGGGGATCACTGCAATCTGATTTAGCTGTCACCAATCTCCCCAACCAAACGGGGACCTATCTTGGAAATGCAATGAATGAACCTACCGTAAATCCTCTGCTCTACGCCCACCAAACGGGGAGAGGGACTCTGCTATCTGATTGATTTTCGCCCACCCCTCCCCTACCAAACGGGGTCCTTTTTTCAGCTACACACCCAATCAAAAGGTGGGAGGATGTGCAATACTCTCCTTCTAATAAATATAGTGCAATTATGCACACTTGGTATTAGACTTTTAAACCGAAACATATATCTATCTGTCAATGTAGCTCACGTTTGAACATAATATCGCATGTCATATTCATCCAACGCATAGCAGCGGTGTAAAGACGGACTTGATAGGCCTACTGGAGAGGAAAATGATGAAGAATTAGAATCAAAATCCGAAATTGGAGATTTCTCAAGCTCAATTGTTGCAGACGAACAGCCACGTGTTGACACAGAATCAGATCGTTCAATGAGAGACGATATGGCGGGGCCATCGTACGAATCAAAGTGAGGCGAAACAGGCATAAAATCTAACTCATCCGAGGATACGGTAGAGGAAGGAGTGGCAGGCGGAGTACCTGGAGGGCTTGAGGATGATAGAGACATAGCAAAACAGGAGCACAGATGGATGTATATGATGAGAAAAAGCTGCAACGGTTAACGTTATATAGCTCCAAGGCATTGTCATATCTCGTACTGTGTTTTGCAAGTTATAACCTTTTTATCCCCCACCCTCCCCACCCCCAACTCAGCCTCAGCAAGAGTTTATAATAGGAAGAGTGGGACACTCAGCCCTTCCTAATGTTTTAAGCTTGCAATATGCTCGAAACATTAAGGCCAAAATCTCGGGGGGGCTTCTTAGCGTGTAAACATAGCACGCTGACATTTTTCAAAAACGGGCGTTTTCGGTAAATTAAATACTATAACTTGAGCTAGGAAAGCCGTACAGCGATAATTTTTATATCATTATGTTGCGTAGAATGTGAGCTTTTTAACGATATAAAAATTATATAGTTCGATTCTGGCTATCTCTTACAAATCCGGCAATAAAACATCCTTTCCACGGAAATTTTAGGAATTTCATCATTTCTTCAAAATGTGTTACGTTGTTGCCAGATTTGTAAGAGATAGCCAGAATCGAACGGTATAATTTTTATATCATTAAAACGATCACATTCTACGCAACATAATGATATAAAAATTATCGCTGTACGGCTTTCCTAGCTCAAGTTATAGTATTTAATTTACCGAAAACGCCCGTTTTTGAAAAATGTCAGCGTGCTATGTTTACACGCTAAGAAGCCCCCCCGAGATTTTGGCCTTAATGTTTCGAGCATATTGCAAGCTTAAAACATTAGGAAGGGCTGAGTGTCCCACTCTTCCTATTATAAACTCTTGGCCTCAGTGACGCTTTAGCAACTGAACTTAAACTATGTCTCAGATTCTATAGGTTTCAGTTGCAGTCATCGAAATCGAAACTGAAGCTATTTTAGGAGAGACCTGACGCAGATACAAGTTTGAGCAGAGACCTGAAACTGGGTCTGAACTAGTTTCAGTCCGTCTCTTTAAATTTGAATATTTGAACGCTGCAAACATTTACTCCCTTTTACATTCTGCAGTGGGAGCCAATAATAATCAATTTTTGGTTTTACCATTTCTGAAGATAGCGAAAACTTCCGTCTGAAAACTGAAACTGGAATTATTTTCGTCCACCGACTAGAAACTGGATTAATACTGAAAGCGAAATTGTCTGCCATAGCTGGTACTTATTAAATCTGGTATGGGTATGTTTTCGACCAAGCGGAGTTCAAATATTTCAAAATTTTTCGATTCGCGAACTTCGAGTTTTTTTATTTTCTAGAGGTTCCAAAGGTCTCAAGGAAACCTGAAAACATTTTGTCATCGATTTTGCCGAAAACTTGCATACAGGTGTTTTCTGGGCTGCTGAACACAAACCAAATTTCCTCACACTATTGTATCAATTTGTCAGAATTCTCTATTCTAGAAAATTTCAGTTTTCTGAATTTTTAAAAAGAAAAAGTCAAGTGTACCAGAACGTAGCTGACAAGCGACGATACCAGAAACCCAACTTTTTCCAACACAATGCTTACACTTTAGCTTATACTGAACTAAACGGAAACCTGGAACAAACGAGGAATCCAGATTCGTGTTGAGCGACGCGGAAAACACCAAATTGCAACTTTTCAGCAAATCGATGAGAAAAAATTGTTCGGTTTCTCTTGGTCCCCCACGAATCGAAAAAATCGAATTTGGCGAAATCCAAAAATTCTGCAATGTTTGAGCCCAGCGTGCTCGAAAACATATATACCTATACCAAATTTTAGCTCTGTTGGTCAAGTGGATCATGATTATTATTATTATTAATAATTATTAATTTGAAGTGAAACTGAAACCAAATGAAATCTAAATAGTCTACACAAATGTATACATAGTGTGTCTGAAATGGAGTTCGGGGTGAAGCTGATATATAGATGCATCGAACCAAGAGTCCATAATTAATTCCTTATATTTAGAAGAAGAGTAGCCACTAGAGTGCTTCTCTTCTTGGCATTGCGTAACGGTGCTCCGACCACAATACGCGAATGTTCCCCCGTTTGGTGGGAGGGTCGACGAGCATACCCCCTCCCCGTTTGGTGGGGGGGGGGTAGCCAAAAGAGATCACCATTTGTTGGGGAGTTGGTAGTCAAAAGAGGGGCCCGTTTGGTGGGGGGGAAGGCAGAAACGCGTCCCCCTCCGTGGGGGGGGGTCGTTAAGACAGACAAAGATTGGCTGAATCTGATTGGCTGCTGGCGACCCCACCCAAACGGGGACCCCTTTCGCCTACCCCCCCTACCCACCAAACGGGGACCTCTTTTGCCTACCCCCACCAAATGGGGACCTCTTTTGGCTATCCCTCCACCAAACGGGGGCTCATATTCGAATAAACAAAAGGTACCGTAATCGTCTGCTCTACCGCCACCCCCCACCAAACCGGGAGGAGGTCTCTGCAATCTGATTGGCTGTTGGTTACCCTAGCGAAGAACTCTAGCGGCTTACTCCTCTTCTTCTATAATATAAGGAATTAATTATGGACTCTTGGTTCGATGCATCTATATATCAGCTTCACCCCGAACTCCAATTCAGACACACTATATGTACATTTGTGTAGACTGAAGTAAAGACTAAAGACAAAATTAAAGCTATGAAATTTTTAGAAATAATTCAAAAATTTAAAAAGGATAAGGGTCTTGTCTCGACTACCCTCCCCCCCGCACCCCAAAAGTTCTTAAACTGGAACAAATGAGCTAAAATTTGGTATGTGTATGTTTTCGACCAAGCGGAGTTCAAATATTTCAAAATTTTTCGATTCGCGAACTTAGAGTTTTTTATTTTCTAGAGGTCCCAAAGGTCCCAAGGAAACCCGAAAATATTTTTGTCATCGATATTGCCGAAAACTTGTATACAGGTGTTTTCTGGGCTGCTGAACATAAACCAAATTTCCTCACACCTATTGTATCAATTTGTCAGAATTCTCGATTCTAGAAAATTTCAGTTTTCTGAATTTTTAAAAAGAAAAAGTCAAGTGTACCAGAACGTAGCTGACAAGCGACGATACCAGAAACCCAACCTTTTCCAACACATTGCTTACACTTTAGCTTATACTGAACTAAACAGAAACCTGGAACAAACGAGGAATCCAGATTCGTGTTGAGCGACGCGGAAAACACCTATCTGCAACTTTTCAGCAAATCGATGAGAAAAAATTGTTCGGTTTCTCTTGGTCACCCACGAATCGAAAAAATCGAATTTGGCGAAATCCAAAAGTTTTGAGCCCAGCGTGCTCGAAAACATATATACCTATGCCAAATTTTAGCTCTGTTGGTCAAGTGGATCATGCTTATTATTATTAATAATTATTAATTTGAAGTGAAACTGAAACCAAATGAAATCTAAATAGTCTACACAAATGTATATATAGTGTGTCTGAAATGGAGTTCGGGGTGAAGCTGATATATAGATGCATCGAACCAAGAGTCCATAATTAATTCCTTATATTTAGAAGAAGAGTAAGCCACTAGAGTGCTTCTCTTCTTGGCATTGCGTAACGGTGCTCCGACCACAATACGCGAATGTTTCCACGTTTGGTGAGAGGGTCGACGAGCATACCCCCTCCCCGTTTGGTGGGGGGGGGTAGCCAAAAGAGATCACCATTTGTTGGGGAGGGGGTAGTCAAAAGAGGTCCCCGTTTGGTGGAGGGGGGGTAGGCAGAAAAGGGTCCCCGTTCGTGGGGGGTCGTTAAGACAGACAAAGATTGGCTGAATCTGATTGGCTGCTGGCGACCCCCCTCAAACGGGGACCCCTTTCGCCTACCCCCCCCTACCCGCCAAACGGGGACCTCTTTTGCCTACCCCCACCAAATGGGGTCCTCTTTTGGCTATCCCTCCACCAAACGGGGGCTCATATTCGAATAAACAAAAGGTACCGTAATCCTCTGGTGGCGGTAGAGCAGACCACCCCCCACCAAACCGGGAGGAGGTCTCTGCAATCTGATTGGCTGTTGGCTACCCCCCCCCCCCAAACGGGGCCCTCCTTTCTGCTACCCTCCCACCAAACGGAAGGGGGTATGCTTTGTCGAGCAGAGCAACCCCCCAACCAAACGTGGGAAAATTCGCGTATTGTGGGCGGATCACCGTTACGCAATGCAGTGAAGAGAAGCACTCTAGCGGCTTACTCTTCTTCTATAATATAAGGAATTATGGACTCTTGGTTCGATGCATCTATATATCAGCTTCACCCCGAACTCCAATTCAGACACACTATATATACATTTGTGTAGACTAAAGTAAAGACTAAAGACAAAATTAAAGCTATGAAATTTTTAGAAATAATTCAAAAATTTAAAAAAGATAAGGGTCTTGTCTCGACTACCCTCCCCCCCGCACCCCAAATGTTCTTAAACTGGAACAAATGAGCTAAAATTTGGTATGTGTATGTTTTCGACCAAGTGGAGTTCAAATATTTCAAAATTTTTCGATTCGCGAACTTCGAGTTTTTTATTTTCTAGAGGTCCCAAAGGTCCCAAGGAAACCCGAAAACATTTTTGTCATCGGTATTGCCGAAAACTTGTATACAGGTGTTTTCTGGGCTGCTGAACACAAACCAAATTTCCTCACACCTATTGTAATTTGTCAGAATTCTCGATTCTAGAAAATTTCAGTTTTCTGAATTTTTAAAAAGAAAAAGTCAAGTGTACCAGAACGTAGCTGACAAGCGACGATACCAGAAACCCAACCTTTTCCAACACATTGCTTACACTTTAGCTTATACTGAACTAACGGAAACCTGACACAAAACGAGGACTCCAGATTCGTGTTGAGCGACGCGGAAAACACCTATCTGCAACTTTTCAGCAAATCGATGAGAAAAAATTGTTCGGTTTCTCTTGGTCCCCCCCCCTTCACGAATCAAAAAATCGAATTTGGCGAAATCCAAAAATTTTGCAATATTTCAACCCAGCGTGGTCGAAAACATACCTATACCAAACTTTAGCTCTGTTGATCAAGTTTTCAGAATTTTAGGGGTGGGGGTAATCGAGACAAGATCCAAAGAAAGATCAAGCATTCTCCCACCACTATGCTGTTGTAAGACAGTCCGGACTGCAGGAAATTGTAGCTATAGATGCATGCAATAGAGATATATCCAACATTAACAATGAAATTCTTAAAATACATGTACCAATATATGAGTTCAAAATGTTGCCATTAGAATGCATATTCACACACACACTTTTAATATTCACAAAGACACAAGCAGTTAAATGCAATGAAATCGTTTATTGCAATATTTTAGTAATATCCATTGGGCCAATTCATAATAAAGATATACGAGCCCAACGCTAAGCTCTTAAAGTGTCCAATACATTAAAATGGGCCAATGACGATTGACGAATGTTATGAGGAATTAGGAATTCCGGATCAATGGCATGCGTATTGGGCAACAGTATGGGCATCGGGCTATACAGTTTAAAAGCAGTTCTAGTCCAGGTCAGTTTGCAGTATTTTACAATGATCGTCCAGGTAATAATCAGCAGCTGTTAATAGGCTGCACAAATTGGCGACATAGCACGATCCAAGCAAATCCCATCAAGAGCTGTAAAGGCACCGTGGATCCAGCACTTAAGGCAACTCTGTGATTCTGAAATACATGCAGTAGTTCTTTTGTGAGTTTTAACATGTGCATTTAAATAGAATTAAAAAGTATATGACCACTAGTTTCAAAGCTTCAGAGTTTTTACAGAACTGCACCTTGTAAATTCCGCAAAAACATTGAAAATTGAAGATTCTTTGAACCATTAAATACTCAGCTCAGACCGTAAGGGGGGGCTACTAAAGGTTTGCCCGACTTTGTCCGATTGGCCTACTTTTGGACGAAGATAAAGAGCATGGGTGTGGTCAAAAAATATCGGATATTGAGATCTTAGCTGCCTTCCAGCCATGTGCAGCTGTCGTGTTTATGTGCCCGAACCCCCATTTTTCACAACTAAAAATTTCTACTGACTGCAAGGCCCAAGCTTCAAAGCTGCCATTTGAAAATATGATTTGGCACATGTGCGCCTATCTGCATTAAAATACTAGATGTCTGTATCTTATCTGCATCTAAGGGAATTACTCTTCAAATTTGAAGTTTCGGCGAAAATTTAAAATTTTTGGCTAACGAAAGGAAAATTTTATTACTGGTGCGAGGTATAAGGCTGTAATTTGGCATAAAAGGAGGCCCTATAGGAGTACTCATTTGTGCCAAATGGCAAGAAATTCTGCCGCGTGAAAAATTTTTTGTCAACTTTAATCTTCAAAAATTGCCAAAAACGCCTTTTTTGTTCAATGGTACCCCAGAAATCGAAAAAAATCAAATTTCTTGAAATTAAATTTTTTGAGATATTTGAACTCAGCAAGGTCGAAAACACACCCACAAAGGATTTCAGCTCGATTAGTGAAGGTCGACTTCTTTGGCTGCAGAAAGGCTCTACATAGGATCCGACAGACTGAAAATGGCGATTTTGGCTATTTTTAAGATTAAAGTTGACATAATAATAAAGCTCGCACCAGTAAAAAATTTTCCTTTCGTTAGCAAAAAATTATTAAATTTTTGCCGAAACTTCAACTTTGAAGAGTAATTACCTTAGATGCAGATAAGATACAGACGTCTAGTATTTTTCTGCAGGTAGGGGCACATGTGCCAAATCATATTAGCAAACGGCAGCTTTGAAGCTTGGGCCTAGCAGTCAGTAACAATTTTTAATAAATTATGTTGGTAGTTGTGAAAAATGTGGGTCGGGCACATTTTAACGCGACGGCTGCACATGGCTGGAAGGCAGCTAAGATCTCAGGACCCGACAGTTTTTGACCTCACTCATGCTCTATGTCCTTGCCAAAAAGTAGGCCAATCGGACAAAGTCGGGGCAAGTAGATTTTGGCACCCCCCCCCCCCCCTTAATGCCTAATCTGCACATTCCACAACACTGATTGTACAATTAAAAACAAAGCCGGTATTTTCATAAAAATGTAAATTAAGAGAAAAACTAGAATTCATTCCTCTACTAAGTTTATATATGCAATAGTTACTTAAATAATTTTAATAGGCCAATATTATCATACCGATGAAAGCTCCCTTTCGATATATTGAACTTCGGGAAGACCGGCGTTTCCCTGTAGACTTAGCACATGGACAGTTGGAAACACGGCGCAGCTGACAAGTGCCAGCAAACTTGCTTCCAGCACCAGCTCCTAAAATAGTATTAATTATATTACGTTAGTTATAATCAAAATACGGACTGCAGATCCGTGTCTTGTATGGGCATAAGCAAAATAGCAGACTGAAAAATTAAAAAAACAAACTTTTAAATAATTCAAATTTAAAACCGAAAGCACAGTATATAAACAATCTTCTAAGAGCTTTTTCGCGAAACAATTACATAAAAAGGAGTTTACAGAAAAACTAGGTTCTTTTCATGGATGAGCATAGAGGTTTAACACAAGCGTGAGAGGAGTATTAAGTGAATTAAAAGAGTTATTTACTCCACCCTTTCGTAAAAAAGCCCTATTTATTTGTGTAAACAGTAAACTGTAGACAGCACCATTAAAATGCTCAACATGTATGTACCTCCATAGCTACGTTTAGGTTCAAGTCCAACAGTAATGTTTTGTTGTTGATGAAATCCAACAGCATGCTTTGCAGGGACAGATACATTTGAAGCCAAGCCGAGGTCACCAGAGTTGACCTGTCTGCCAAAGTCAAAGCCATCTGTGCACATGACTCCAGCTTGGCGCACAGGTCTGGTTGACATAGAAGTTTCTACAATTCGAAAAATTTTCAGTGAATAGACTGTTTTTAATTTTAACACATTTTACATAGAGGTACACCCAAAAACGTTTTTAGTATAAAAAGTATAAAAACGGATTTCCTCTCTAGACGAATCCGGGGAAAGAAAGTTCATGTCCGGTTTTAATAAAAATAGAGTAGGTCGTATAAATCGTACTAGACAAACTCGAGCGGAAAGGTAGGCATTGCACAGCAAGTATATATGTAGATGCAAAACTTATAGTATTCGAAGTAATGCCGCAGGCTTAGAGCATCTATATGTCTTACCAATTTGATCAACGAACAATGATTGTATCTTAATTCCATTTGCAGATGGCATGTTCGCATCTGCAGTAATGACGCTGCTGGACAAACCAGCTGAGTTCGCAACAGTTAGACCACTTGTGCTTTGATCCATGAGACTATTTGATGAATTAGACATACCTAAACAACAAGAATCATTTCCTTCGTTTAATTTTATTCTAATAATAATAATTAAGACTAATAATCTCCATTAATATACAGTTGTACTATTTTAAAACTCACAAATTGACATTAAATTCACAAAATAAATTCACTCTAACGATCACGGCTTATTCAAACTTATTTAAACTTAGTAGCAAAATGTGAGCATTTTTCATAAAATGCATGTAGATAGTCGAGATGGCAGAGTGGTCTAAGGCGTGGTCAGAATTTCCGAACGTACGGTGGTTCGAACCCCGGAGATCACACAGCTTTCTCGGCTCTAGCCAACTCAGCTATCCATCTTTAGCTAGTCGGTAAATGGGTACCACTACGGTGGGAAGGTGTGAGTCCGTGGAGAAGGGCTGACCCCCTTCCACGGATGCAGTCATCATTTGAGGTGACACTCCTGGCTCCACGGCTGAGAAAATCTGGGGATGAGCACCGGCACCCCATGTCCAGTAGCAGGACGGAGATATCTCCAGGGGTCAACCTTTACCTTTACCTTTACCGTGCAGCAAATCCGCCAATTTTTAAGAAAAGGTATGGGCATGGGGTCCGTTTTGATTTATTCAACCTGTTGTGGGGTATGCCCATTGCTCCGCGTACCTGCATCAGCCAGTGCTCCTGTGATTTTATCCACATCGTTTTGAATGGCAGCAGCTGTTGACATGTCCGCAGTATGTCCATTGCCAGGTGCAATACCGGAGAAGTCAGTAGGATATTTTCCGGCAGCGACAAATTTTCTGTCATACACCATCTGGCTGGCTGACGAGTTAGAAATGCCTAGAAATATCAAAACACATTACTGACGATAAAAACCCAGAAAGCATTAAAACGGACCATTGACAAGATTTATCAAATACCGGCAAGTTTGGAAGGCTCAGTTTGGAGAAAATTAGCGTCTGCTGTACACCAACAAGAGCATCTAACAAGTACTTAATAATTACAAACACTTCGTGCACGAGTCAGCCAATAAAACTGGAATAATACAAGATTATAAAAGAAAGAAAGAAAGATGTCACTACAGCACCGCCGACCCGAAAAATTCGGGCCTGAGGTGGGGATCGAACCAACCTTTGCCTATCTAGGCCAACGCTCTACCGATTTATTCACCCAGGCACAACCGAACCAAGGGTAAGTTTGAATTCGTTCGCAAACAAAAACTTTGTACACAAGTTAGCCAACAAAACTGGAGTATCTTACAAAATTTCTCCAATTTAATAGGCAGTCCGTACTAGAAACTGAGCAGTGAAACAGTGAGCTGAATAGAGCTGAACGAACGGACACAGACACATAAAAGCTCATTCTATACAGTTCTAAATCAATATTTTTATAAATACCCAAAGTGTCCTCCGCAATGATAACAGCAGACGCCGAGTTGCCAGTAGCAGCATGTTGAAAAGCAGGATGACGAATCGCAGCATCTACTTCCATGCTAGATTCCGAATCTGAACTCACTAAAAAGCGTTAAAGATTCATACATTCATTATAATAAACAGACAACAGATTTCGAATAAATAAAATGAAAGTTTTAGTTCAATATGCCCAAAATACTAAAATCAAGATCATAAAGTTTCTAAATTTTTAGACAACAAAAGTGCAGTTTACGCATTTGCACGTCCGCAGTTCTAGGAGTATCAGACCGGTTTGCTGGTGCTACACGCATAAATTCCTTTGTGCCTTTGGGAAGGTTTGGATAAGGCCGTTGCATCATGCCCATGCTGTAGAATGGATTAGGAAGGAATGGTCCTAAAACAATACATAGCAAAAATGTCGTTCATAGGTCTTATCTGTCCAGACGGGCTGCCCGAATAAGGGGCACCTACAGTGAACACACTGGTGACCACCTGTCAATTGCAGGCCGGCTGAAATGAAGGTCTGCGATAGTTTGCTGGCCATACTTGAGCCGGAGAGCGAACTCGAAGGAGCACAATGATTTAAATACAAACTGCATATGTTTCCCATTTAAATATGCTGTTCTCAGTTTTTACTCATACTTTTCCTCGCTTCTATGATAAATTGAAAACTCAATTACTGACAAATTGGATAAATTGGATAAATAAACAGTTTACTGGTAAATACGCTAGGAAGCACGTAGTGACGCACTATTATTAGTATTGCCATGAATGCCAAGCACATTGCCATGAATGAGAACGGTTAACTTATGTATATCATACCTAGATTTCCGCGAAGTGCCATCGGCCCAAACAACCTACGTCTGACGTGCCGACGACTGAAAAAAGAAACGATCAACCTATTAATAGCAAAGCTTCAGTTAACGTTTTGGAACTTCAAATTGTGAAAATAGAAGTCCTCATGAAAAAAATTTATAGAAAGTAAACTTCAAGTGTCAATAGTGAGCTAGAGCCAAACAATACTGTAAACACATGGAAAACCTAAACCAAGAAACGAGAACATTCTCGCACTTTGTTTACAGCCCCAATTAACAAGCTCAATACAAAGCAAAATTGAAAAACTTTAATTTTAATTCTAATAACCTCAGCAACTTTCTCCCAACTAGGTGCATTCCAATTAAATTGATAGGTTCCTTGCCACGTTGTGCTCTACAGATTCGGCGTCCAGCTCTTTCTGAAATTCACAAAAATTCCGCAGTGTAAAAACCTGAAACTCCAAATATGAAGCTTTGAAAACCGAAAAACAGTTTACCTTTGAAAACTGGTTCTTTTCAACACAACGTTGCGAGATTCTGAAATCTATGAAAACCAGGATTTCTCGCACTTTTCCCTAGTTTAATATACACTAAACTTATTTAATACCAAAATACTTTCAAAACATTTTTATGTGGGCATGCTGGTATATCGCTCCAGCAAAAAACCTATGTGCAAGTTTTCAGCAAAAGAATTTCAACCAAATAAAAGCTACCCCGTTGGTTCCCGCCAACCTAAAATTTTGAAGTGTAGAATTTTTTGAATTCATCAGCCTCCGTATGTGCCTACAAAATGTTAAAGTTTATCGGTTAGAGTTTAAGCTTTGGGAAAGAATACACCAGAGATCTGAAAACAAACAAAGAGTCCTTACTAATTTCGGCAATGCGAAGTTTCATGCTTCTTAATGCAGGGAGGGTTTCAGATGACTCTTCAGACATCCTAGTGGTGACTCCAACCATTTCCGATACAAGAGCTTGTTGTTGCCAGCAATAGTTATTTTATAAATTTAAATATTTTAAATTTCAACGGCTGAAAGAGAAATTAATGGATAATATTTAAGTTCAAATATAAGCCCAGTGCTTCCTAACCGGCTAAGCAATGGCAGTACACACAGTCACTGTGACCGGAAGATCCGTTTTGTGCTCTGGTACGCAGGGTAATCATCTGCTTAACTTACTGATCAAGCAGTCACGAATGAGCAGAGTTGTGAATATGTACATCTAAAGCGGGATTTGAAAAAACTGGCCGCAATCTTACTCGTACAAGTATGCTGTCTAAATGCTGAAAACATACACGATAAAGTTCAACCAACTGTGAATGATATCTTGCCTGGAAGAAAATGTTGGTTGCTCTCAGCAATCCCGTTCGAGTTTCGGGACGGGTCAGACCAGAACAGGACCCGGTCGGAAACCACAGCCAGCTACAAGCCCACGGCAATTTCAAACCAAAAATGCGCCGGAAAATTAAAATTTAAACTCCAAAACAACAATGATATCAGTTATACAAGAATAGTTTCAAAGATTAAATTTTTTAAAATAAAAACCATTGACATTTTTTGTTTTAAAAAAATTCGGCCAAAATTTGGTCACTTTCGGTTCATTATGATATCAATTAGCTATGACCCAGAAATATATCGGAAGAATCCGGATTTGTTTCCGGCAGAGACCGAAATAAAATCCGCTCAAATGCCGATGCGACTGGTTTCAGGCAAGTGATTCATGCCCGAAACAGAGCATAGCATTCATAACCGAAACAGGCTATGAAGACTACCATACCCAAATACTAAACCAGAATCGCACATATATATAAACTGTTTCAAAAAATAAAGCAACAACAATGAAGTCGACAAGCCCACAAAACATACAATTTTACTTGACACATTTACCACAATACAAATGTTCCGAAAACTCCAGCAATAATTTTCTGAATATACATCACCAGTGCATTGAATTCAACGCCAAAACATGTTTTAAATACTTTTAAATGTTATGTCAACGCGATCAAGTTAAAACAAGCTACATATCACCCCAACAATCCTTCTATTACAGTTTATTATACTTATTAACCTCATGGCCAATGAGTTTATGCGAAAAAATGTGAGTGCGAAAAACTTGGTGTGCATATGCTTTAGCTTTAGCTTGAAGTACAAACACTCTACACTCAGTCAGCTTCAAAATTAATAATTTCAGAAATTTAAGGACTCTAAGTGGGGGCTACTAAAGGTCTGCCCCGACTTTGTCCGATTGGCCTACTTTTTGGCGAAGATATAGAGCATGGGTGTGGTCAAAAAATATCGGGTACTCAGATCTTAGCTGCCTTCCAGCTATGTGCAGCCGTCGCGTTTGTGTGCCCGACCCCCCGTTTTTCACAACTACCAACATAATAAATTGAAAATCTCTGCTGGCTGCAAAACCCTAGCTTCAAAGTTGCCATTTGCAAATATGATTTGGCACATGTGCCCCTATCTGCAGAAAAATAAAAGACGTCTGTATCTTTATCTGCATCTCTGGGAAATACTCTTCAAAGTTAAAGTTTCGGCCAAAATTTAAAAATTTTTGGCTAACGAAAGGATAATTTTATTACTGGTGCGAGCTATAGGGCTGTAATTTGGCATAGAAGGAAATCCTACAGGAGTACTCATTTGTGCCAAATGGCAAGAAATTCTGCCGCGTGAAAAAATTTTTATGTCAACTTTAATCTTCAAAAATCGCCAAAATCGCCTTTTTGGGGCAATGGTACCCCACAAATCGGAAAAATCAGATTTCTTGAAATCAAAATTTTTTTGACATATTTGAACTCAGCGAGGTCGAAAACACACCCACAAACGACTTCAGCTCGATTAGTGAAGGTTTGCTACTTCTGTTGCTGCAGAAAGCCTGTTACACAGGATCCGACAGACTGAAAATGGCGATTTTGGCAATTTTTTCAGATTAAAGTAGACATAAAATTTTTTCACGCGGCAGAATTTTTTGCCATTTGGCACAGATGAGTACTCCTATAGGGCCTCCTTTTGTGCCAAATTATAGCCTTATAGCTCGCACCAGTAATAAAATTTTCCTTTCGTTAGCCAAAATTTTTTACATTTTGGCCGAAACTTCAACTTTGAAGAGTAATTCCCAGAGATGCAGATAAGATACAGACGCCTAGTATTTTTCTGCAGATAGAGGCACATGTGCCAAATCATATTTGCAAATGGCAACTTTGAAGCAGTGGGTTTGCAGACAGCAGAGATTTTTAATTAATTATGTTGGCAGTTGTGAAAAACGTGGAGGCGGGCACATAAACCCGACAGCTGCACATGGCTGGAAGGCAGCTAAGATCTCAGTGCCCGATACTTTCTTGACAACACCCATGCTCTACATCTTCGCCAAAAAGTAGGCCAATCGGACAAATTCGGGGCAAGTCAATTTTAGTAGCCCCCCCCTTAAGAACTCAATTAACTAAGAATTTTTAGAGAAACGTAGGATTCAATACACGATACAACAAATCTAGCTACGAACAAACACTGAAAACAGTATATATGTAAAGTCACGTAGGAGTTGTCACATCTCAAATTAAAATTCAAAGTTCGTTTCCCTCCTGCTCTTAAACATCCTATCCACTTTTTTGTCCAGTGTTTTTCTGCGTCTCCAAGTTTTTCGTTTCCATATACTGCCAATCGTACTCGGTTGGAATGACCTCACGCAAATGGTATGGCTGCTAAAATCCAAAAGCATATCCTAAAAGGACCCACCTTTACGAAAGCCAAAAAACTCGTGGTGATTTACAACTTAAAATATCAGTTCCATCCTTCTCAATACATCAACCAATTTAAATATGTCAACTGATTTTTTTCGTCAGCAAAAACCAAAATTATAATCTGATTTCGAGCATTAAAAAATTGAAAATTGAAAATTGATAAACTAGAAAAACGTTTTTTGTTTGCATTTTAAAGTGTAACCATAATTTTTAACGAGTATTTTCATGAAATGTGAAAAAGTTAAAAACGATCATTTCATTTTTTGGACCCGGACCCGAACGGTTCGGGTTCGGTTTCAAGAATTACTGGCGTCCGGGCCCAGAACAGATTTTTGAAAACAGATATAGCATTTAAAACCGGATACACATAATTAAGTTCTAAAGAAGTAAAATCTGAATATGGATGGATTAAGCAGGGTCTGGACGGGTAAGGGGAAAGCAATCCGTGTCCGGCTCCGGGCCGGTTCTGAAACAGAGTTGGCTCCGGGTACGGGTACCCGCTCGTACACGGGCCGGGTCTGAATCCAACCTTTGGACCAGCGGGTCTGGGCACAATGAAAATTACAAAAATTAGGTATATGTATTTAAGAATTTGTGAACATATAATGGATAGGTTCTAGTAAAAATAGACGGATAGACTTAAATTTCATATATTAAATTTGCAATTTTCTGTTGCTTCGGTTCAAAAATTTGAGTTATATAATAATTTTAAGCAAACTATATGACCACATTGTGCCTTCGTAAGTAGATATGACAATGAATGAAATTCCAGGTAAGTCATAGCTAACGATTCTTTACTCCCGTTTAAGTACTCGTTGAGATTGCGAATTAAGGGCATGCTTTTACATCCGGATATTCGGATCCTGGTCTGGACGGGTCC
This sequence comes from Trissonchulus latispiculum, assembly GCA_030248195.1. Taxonomy (NCBI): domain Eukaryota; kingdom Metazoa; phylum Nematoda; class Enoplea; order Enoplida; family Ironidae; genus Trissonchulus; species Trissonchulus latispiculum. The sequence continues at coordinate 17,003 of JASAND010021843.1, forward strand.
GGGTTTAACATAGCCAGGCCGGGTCCGAAAATGGACGCTGAGCCAACTCTGGTCTGAACATTTTTGCCCGGAAGCTACTTTAATACGCAAAACAAGCATCTGAAAAATTTTAACCATCGTTATAAAATAGTGATGCGGATCGGATCGGCAGCTAAAAATTTAACCGATCCGATCCAGCAAAGTTATTTGCCCGAGTCGGTCCTGGATTGGTCGTCCTGTATGTACTTATCCACATAAATAAGTACTCTTTAACAGCTAGCTATATACAGTTTAACTTACGTACATATCAATAAAATAATATTTCTTAAATAGTTGCAATCCCGCTGAGCGCATACTTTTCTATAGAAGAAACTCATTATGCTTGAAGAGTTTTTAACAATTGGAAAAGTTTACACCTAGAATGTTAACAAGAACTGGCAAACGCTGTTTCGTTTTAAACACTCATACCAACGTTTGAATTTAATACAAAAACTTTGCTTTGAATCGTTTGTAAAATTGTTAGGATACTCAACTTCACTTCACCAACATACTTAAAATTTGTAGCGATTTAGCTCAAAATTTTCGCATGGCAACTCAGATACCAGAAATAAAAATACTAAGAAATACAAAACCACAAGTAGCTATTAACTACCTACGTATGTGCCGCTCCACAGAGTTGGCGCCGGTTCCGGGTACCCGCGGGCCGGGCCAGGTCCGGGTCCAACTTTAAGACCCGAGGATCCGGGTACCCGCTGTTCCGAATCCGGGTCCGGGTCCAAAATACTGAAGAAAAATAGATTTTGGTACATTTAGGGATGTTTAAAAATTATAGTTTGTTCGTTTCTTTTCGGCTGGTAGAACCATGTGTTATGCAATAAGATACAATGTTTAGTAGTTGCCTAGCTGAGGTCTTTATCTATTAGTTGTCTAGCTGAGGTCTTTCTAATCTATGTTGCTCTGATGTGCTAGAAACAAAATATGTAACTAGAATTGGAAGTGGAAATATGATAACCAGAGTTGGCAAATGGGACGAATTCTCTGATCCCATCCCATCCCATCCCACCAGATTTTCAAATTCGCCGTCCTATCCCATCCCATTTGTCCGAATTTGCTTTTCCCAATCCCATGTAATCAAACTTGCAGTATTTGACCTTACAATCGCTGTAGCATTGAAATTGTAATATTGGCATAAGGTCTTACTTAAGGTGGTAGTATCCTTTTGTGAGGAGAATTTTGAAACGCAATAAACTTTCGCAATTTTGTGAGTTGGAAAAATTTGACACACAATTTTAAAGCTTATAATCAGTAATTACGAAAAAACAAAATTTGCGAAAAAACAATCAAACTTTCAGTATCGATTTCTCAAACCCAAAGAATAGGGCAAAATATTTGTGTCATGACATGAAGGACATGTGGGTCGAGGGAAATATTATGGATTCGGCTCAACAGGTCTTTTTTCTTTTTCCTCCCGCCAAAGCTTACGCGAATCCCTGGGCTAGTTTTTGAGAAATTGATGTTTTAAAATAAAATAATCGCAGTTTTGCCAAATACGTTTGTCGGCCAAATCTCTAGCTTAACGCAGCGAACTCAATAGGCATTAATAAAATGTACAATTAGATTGTATATTGAGTAGAAAGTAAATCGATAGGATTAAATCGATTGAGTATAAATAAATGAGAAAGTCATATACTACCGAGACCGAAGATCCGAAAACTTCGGACCTCTGGACTGGCTGGACTGCCTCACATTGTCTCTCTGGATCTGGACTCATGATAAAAAACTGCTACCAATATCCAAACGAGATCCCAATTCTGTAGCCCTAGCACTCAAATCATATAAAAATTGTCGCAAAGCGTAAAATAAATTTACCTAAAGCTTATCACAGGTTAGATTCACACTATTAATACAGTAGGACAATTGCAGTGAAATTTAAGAATGCAGTGAAGGTTTGAAATGCAAACTGATTATTTTTTAAATCCGGGTACCCGGTTACGGGTCTGGACGGGTCCGGGTCTGGCCTAACGGGTCCGGGTCCGGCCCGGGTCTGAAATTTTGGACCCGAAGCCAACTCTGCCGCTCCATCACTCGGGCTGGCCTGTCCAGGTCCCATTAAAGGAGTTCCTACCTCGGCCCGGCCAGGCCTGTTCCACTTCAGACCCTTCCGGGCCTTGCCTGAGCGAAGGTTTCTATCAACCAACAGTTTACTTTCCGGACAAATGAAGTACAAGAGCTACGTACACAAATTCGCCATAGACTACGCGGTAGGTCTGGGGGAAGCAAGCCCCCCCCCCCCCCCGCTCGGACAAGGTACAAGAGGTAGAGAAAAACTGTCCAAGGAGTACCCAAAATGACCGGGAAAAATTAATTTTTACACTAAAATTTTAAAAACAGTTTTTGTAAAAATCGATGAAAACTTAGAAATTTTATTCTAAAAATGGAATATTCTGTTGCTAATAATGAGAAAAACTGAAAATTAAAAAAATTTAAGCGTAAGACTCCGAAAACAATCCGTAGACTTTTTCTTTTAAGGTGTAAGGCGCCTGGAAAATTTCAGTTAAGGTGCAAGTCCCTTTTAAAATTTCCTTGGGACCAGCCCCCAGGATTCGACCCCACATATGTTTGCCGTTTAATAATCGACTTTTAGCTGTGTCATGCAAAACATACCTCTCGGCTCTTCACAAATTTTCTGCGCAGATAGTACGAATGCTTCCCAGTTCTTCTTGCCGACACCATTCTGAAAATGTCAGGAATTTAATACGAAGAAACACGAGTAGACAAAATTCGGTTGACCAAGCAATAGTAATAAAATCAATACAAATATGTCGCTTAAATATAATAAAGAATTACTGTAGATTGGATCAGCTAAGTTGTGTGGATCAGATCAATCGGCCTTTCTCTGTATGCTTCCCCTGCCTAGTCGCCAGACAATCCTCAGTTGTCTTAAAAAATTTCATGGTTGGTATTTCAAGAAATTCGCTGAGTTGTTTTCAAACTTTAAAAAAATTTGTTAGGCTTTGATTCAGCAAATCAACGGTTAAAGTGATGCCTGGAAATTAGTTTTTAGAACGTTTTAATGTTTGGGAACGATTCCTTAAAAAGAACATTATCTGATAATATATTGAAGTTGCGATGAAGTCTTGAACTTGCAATAATTTTGTTTATCAGACAGGGCACAGCAATAGATAAACGTGGGGGAATGGGGGAGTGCAGACCATACGTGTGCTTGGGGGGGGGTTTGCCCCACCCCAGAATCCGGATTTTTCCAGTAAAACACCGGAAAATTCGGTTTTTCGCCCTTCACCCCCCCCCCCGCAGAGCTTCCCCTCCTGCACATGTCTGGTGCAGACCCCTTTTCTAGACCGACAAAAACGGGTAGTACTTCAACGAAAAGGAAAAAGGGCAGAACCTCTTGTCCAGAAAGAAAAAAGGGAAGACAACAATGCGATTTTCACACAAAACTGTCATTTTTAGCAACTTTTAGCGATTTTTAAAAGAATTCTTAAAAATCGTTAAAAATTGTAATTTTTTACTAATTTTTGATCAAAAACGCTAAAAATTCGTGATGTTTGCTAATTTCTGGACAGACTCCCTTACATTTTGAAATTTTTTAGGGGTAGACCCCTAGGCATGGTCAGGGTAGAACCCCCAGAATCGGACTCCGTGTTAATGTATGGGCACAGCATACACGGAACCAATCCAATCTACATATTCGAAGCTATGATCGTGTACGATGACAGTTGTCCTCAATTTAAACAGACTTTTAGTCTCACATTCTCTGCGTCGCACGGGCTCAAAGTCCCATTTTTAGCCTTTTGTTATATCTCAACCATGGTGAGAAACTTGTCAGTCAGTTTTCTATGATCTTGCCGACATACAGTATGCCAGTGTATGTGCGATTGGCTATTTACCTATTGAGCAAGAAAACATCCATCCAATCAGGCCACAGCACAGCCATTTCACAGGAAGAACCTTCTAAAAAAGTATCACAACATATGTAGCTCGTTTTAAAATAGCAAGGTGAATGACTTTAAAGAAAGATAATATTATTAATAATATTAATTACAGATCCTAAAGTATGAGCTACCAGCCACAAACTAGACTCGAGTTTAATTCGTCAATACCTACCAAAAGTAGGTACCTTTTTCACTCGGTAGTGAAAAAACGTAGAATCACTGATAGCAAGTTCAGAGTATAAAAATTCACAGGCTCCATTTACAAATATTGTCAGGCAAAATAATTGATGAACTCATGAAAAAGTGAATTGTTTGAGAATCAGAGTACAGGAGTTGCCTCATAATTATGGCTCAAAGACGGATTTTTGTCCATAGCAAAGGACACGAAGCTACCCGCTTACTCATGAAAACCTCCAGACCAAAAACTAGAAATGTCAGACAATATCAAAAATTTAAACAATATGCAATAATAGATAGATCTAGATTTACCGATGCAGGCATTTTCATTTAAGATTGGCATTCAGAATAATATTTAAATATTAAATATATAATATTTTGGTCAATGTTCGCTCTGTAAAATAAACATAGATGAAAACATGTCAAAAATCGGATGTGTATACAACACGGCCATGGCGTACGTACCGGGCAGGGGCCATGTTTAATAATCACACCCCAAGAGTTTAACACTTGGGGTGTACACACCCCCAAATATGCTACCAGTACAACGCAGTCTTACACAGTCAAAACTGCAGTCGGATACTTCTTTCTTTTTTATAAATCATGTGGTGACATTTTGCAATCCTATTACAAGGAAGGATCTCACCCCCCCCAGCCAACTTAATATAAATGCTACATCACGGATTACACACCAGGAAAATATGTGGGGCCTAGGTACGGTTGCTCCATCCGACCTGAGCAAGGTAAAAAGTGATGTTTCAATCACTAACTGAAACTGAAACTAGGTTTAGGTTGTACAGGTTTCAGTTCTACAGTCACTGAAACTTAAACAGTAAACGGAAACTATTTGGGAAGAGACTTGAAACTGAAATATTTTTAGGCCGAACTGAAACTAATTTGTGTGTAAACATGAACCTAAACAGCACACAATACGTAACTGAACGAAGTACA
>JASAND010021845.1:0-12154 GCA_030248195.1 Trissonchulus latispiculum
TTAACGAACTGTCGATTGATTACTTATGTTTTATTATATTGCCTGATCATTATGCCCACGAAAGATAAATGTCACTGCAAGCTTCCAGACCATGACTGCATGGTTGAGTGTTCCGTTTGTAATATCTTTATCCATTACGAATGTATGGGACTTTCTGTTTCCGATTTGAGTTTATGCATCAATGAGAAGCCCGGAAACTATGTATGCAGTTGTTGTGCCCCCAAATTGACCGCAGACCAGACTGAATCTTTACGTGCCCTTAGCCCTTCCAATCGTGTATTTTGCTATCTGGCCACTCCTCAGCAGGTTCCAGTTGCGAAATCAGGCGTAGATCCGTCCCAGTCACCTGAGGCTTCCCTGGATCAGTTTTTTGATCCCAGAATGAAGGAGTTCATGAAGGACTTGATGGCAGAATGTGTGAAGGCTGCCACTCGAGCAGCCACTGAGGTTGTTACGGAGCTCCTTCAGCAGAAGGAGAAGAAAAACAGCCTCGTAATTGTGGGTTGGCCCGAAAAAGCCGAAAACGACACTGCCCAAAATAAGTCCGATGAAGGGATGATCCGGGGGATTTTGGAAAAACTGGAAATTCCCGTATCGTCTATCGAGTCCAACTTCAGGGATGGGCGGAAGACTCAGGATCGACCACGCATTATCAAACTTTGCTTTAAGGATCGCCACATGGGTGAACGTCGCAGTTTCCTGTCCCAGGCTACTCAAATTATGCAAAAAGATCCTCTTGTTGCTAAGAATAAATCCAAACCTTTTGTCCGTGAAGATCTTACTTTGAAACAGAGACAGGCTGATCGATCCTTGCTGGATGAGCTTTTTCGTCGGCGCGAAGCGGGAGAAAAGGATTTGGTAATTAGACAAGGGAAAATTATTAAGAAGATTAACCGTGATAAGTCGGGAAAAGAGTAGGGGCCAGACAATTCGCTTTAAATTGCAAAAATGTTACTTTGATTCTTTTTAATGCAAGAAGTATTGTTAATAAGTTAATTGATTTACAGCATTTTGTTTCTGAGAATGTCAATAGTATTGTTGTGATAACTGAAACGTGGTTACATGATGAGTTGCATGATCAAATCTTTGCTGATGTCTTAAAGTCACATAACATTGTTAGGTGTGATGATAATAGTAGACGGGGAAAGGGTGGCGGTGTATTAATTTTAGTACCAAAATTTCTAGTGTTTACTATTGTCGAAACGATACAAAAGGTGTTCTACGAAATGATTTGGATTGATATTTTTGCTGGTAAAAATAGATGTTTACGATTGGGAGCCTGCTACAGGACCCCATCTTTCAATATCACTGAGTCTACAGAATCATTGTGTGCTGAAATGTACAGATTGTGTAAGGGTACGTGTTTGCTCGTAGGAGATTTTAATTACCCTAATATTAAGTGGAACTATAATCGAGCTGGTCTAGGAACTGCAGACATTACTTTTTATGATACTATTACCAGCCTGGGTTTTGAGCAGTACGTGACCGAACCAACACATGAAAAAGGCAATATTCTCGATCTAATCTTAGCAAATGAACCAACTCTTGTTAGTTATATTAATATTGGGTCAGCCTTTTGTAACTCAGACCATTTTTCTGTCACAGCTCTTTTAAGCGTGTTTGGAATTGATGATTCGAAAGAAGTTTGTTATAAGAGAAACTTTCGTAAAGCAAACTACAGTGCTATTAATGCAATACTGCTGTCGGTAGACTGGTCAATAGTTTTCAGCACATGCTCCACGGTTGATGATTTTTGGCTACGATTTAAAGAAATAGTTGAAGCAGCTATAGCTCTTTATGTTCCATGGTCTGCTATACGTGACTCAGGTTCTGTTAAGCTCTGGTCAGTTGCAACACGTACAGCATTCCGTAAGCAGCAAAGAGCGCACAAATTATATAGAAACTTACAAACGGACCAAAATCGGAAACGGTGGAAGCATTGCTGCAAGCTTACCAAAAAATGCCGCCGAACTGATGTTTTGCATAGAGAGCAAAGCATTTTAAATTCAAACAATAATTTAGTGATTTGGAATTTTCTTAAATCAAAAATGCAGTGCAGAGTAGATATACCTTGTTTGGAAACCGTAAATGCTGAAATTACAACAGACGATAATAAAAAAGCAGAAATTCTAAACGATTATTTTGCATCTGTATTTGTTACTGATAATGGAAAGTTGCTAAATTTTGGTTCCAAAATGCCAAAAATTCCCTTTCCGGAGCCAAATTTCTCGGAACAATCAGTTTATGAATACATTCGTAAAAGCAAAAGCAAGAAAAGCTTCGGTTGCGATGGGATACCTCAATTTTTTCTTAAAAATATTGCTATTTCCATTTGTAAACCATTAGCCAAAATTTACAGAGTGTCCTATATTACAGGAAAAATACCGACTGAATGGAAAATTGCAAAAACTACTCCTGTTTTTAAAAAAGGAAATCGTGCACAAGCAAAAAATTATCGTCCGATAAGTCTTTTGTGTGCTTGTAGTAAGTTCATGGAAGCAATATGTAATGAAGTGAGCAAGATCAAAACTCTGATCTGTCCCAAACTCTAAACTCTCTAAACTCTTCTTCTTTACACGGAAGGTCAGCACGTCTGTTCGCAATGAAGCAGACTTAAGCACCAGATCTCTGAAAGGTGGTGTCCCAAAATCAGAGATTCTCTGCGGCCAACCTTAATAGGGGTCTTTGTCGGTGAGTTCGTTTGAGGCTCCTGAGTTGATTTCCAATCGGACAGCAAGAGGGGTCAGCACTTGCTTCCTTGATGATGATTTCCAAATGAACAGCAAGCGGGGTCAGCACTTGCTTTCTTGATGAGCACTGGATTTGGTTGAGTTCTTCCTCACTGGATCTTCGGTTCTTTCTTGTGGCTAGTAGTGCACGGTAAACGCACCGTGAGTGAAGGCTAACTCGCCTGTGTTTGCTTGCACTAAGCTTGTACGGTAAACGCACCGTAGTTGAAGGCAAACGCGCCTTTGTTGCTTGTAATAAGACTCGGTAACTAACACACTGATAATTTAATGAAAATACTACAATTACGATTCGTACAATTCTGTGCGTTCAAATTAACAATTACTACAATACTAACGAGTAGGTTACAATATAATTAGATACAGTACACGATTACTGTACCAGAGTTGCCAGATACTTTCCCTTCCTAGGCTATTATTAATATTATTCCACTCTGGAATAATATTACAAACTTTGGTTAAGTTATTGGGACAAGGTCGATACTCTTAACGCCTTTTACACCCTTCTGCTCTACTAACTCTTGCTAACTCAATTTCCCTATATGCTGTGTGTTACCCTATATGCTTGTGCTTGGTTACTCTTTATACGTCCCCTTACAATAGGACTGTCAAACTAGTATCACAATAAGCTAAGTTACTAACTATTAACCTAGGGACGGTCTTTGGGAGAGCCCCTGAAAGTCGGACACTGCTTTCGCTCCGACACTCAGTTCAGGGATGCTATGTGAGATAGAATTTGAGGATGAGCGAAACGGTTGGGAGTTGGGAAGTCCTTCCTTACTTATTCCTAATTTGGTCTAAATTAATACAGTTATACACTAATGGTCTTCTGATCTTCTGGACAGGAATCAAAGCAAGAGGGCCGGGGTGACGATTTTAGAAATGCAGGAAGTTGACATTTTAGACTGAAAAGTGTGCTTGGGAATCAACGAAAGTTCACTCTGTATAGGATTTTAGGTATAGCCCAACTTTGATCAGGTTCTGATGGCTGCTAGCTGCTTCCTTCTCCAATCACTGAATTAGCAAAGCTGATTGACTAATGTACCTTCTGACAATACTGACTGACTGATTCTACTGAGAACTGATTCACAAACAGGACAACTTCCGGTCCACTGATACCAAAGATTACTAACTGAGCAGGAAATCACTATCTATCGCAGCTAACGTCTAACGATCCAGATGGGCAGCTTCGCAGTCAGATCCGCACCTGAATCAAATGGGTTAAAACCCATTAATACAAGGTCACGGTGCGGGAATCGAACCCAGCAACCATTACTCGTTCTTTCGCTTTCCTGGCCCAAAATGTGCATTTTGGGCCCTAGATGAACTTGTGAACTGACGAAATGACACCAAGCCACTGGTTATGGCCTTTTTGACAAAACTAACTGTTCATAGTAATTTCTTGTTGCAAAACAGGCCTTCCTGGCCATTTTAGATTATAACTGGGTGATTTTGATTAAACTTGAGGTAACTCTTCGCGTAGACAAAACGATTCATAATGTTCTCACGTCTGGACCCAAATCGGGTCTTAATGGCTTGCGATTAGACGAAACAACTCTTAAAAACGTGTAAACCTCGCTATTCGTGCATTACTTGAAAACTTTGCTAGTTTCTGTCTTTTTCTTGCACAAACCGGGCCGCCTGGCCCGTCTTAGGTTACTTCAAACAGATCCTGACAGAAACTCACAGGTTAGCTTGAACAGATTAAAAGACCGAACAAAAACTTGCGTTGCTGGCCTAGTTCTGGCCCAATTTCGTTGATTTGCCACGGGAAACAAGCTTGATTCCCGTGACCCGCTGCTAATCTTGAACGTACACAAAACTTGATGTTCTTACATAAATTTCTAATGTTGGAAGATGGTCAGACATTTATGGTTTTGCTACAATTAACCTAGCTACTGCCTACCTACCTAAGTACATTAAGTTACTGAAACCTACGTAATACTAACTTATGAATTAATGTTGCTATTTATTTGATTAAACGTTCTATGGCTAATCAGTTTTCCTACCTATATTGATAAAATAAATTAATAGGCCGCTCTGTGGGTGAGTTTTTGCACATAATTAGTTTTAACTGCTTTCTTACCAAAAATGCAAAAACTCACTCACTCACTGTCTCAGCAGCCATTGTAAAAGTTATATATTTTTGTAGAGCTGGAAAAAACCGAGCATTTTTTGTGCTTACAGCACCAAAAATGTTAAGTAATTAGTGAGAAAGACATAATAGAAGTTCGGTTCTACATATGCATAATTAACACGTATAATGCACTAATTGGGCCGCACACGGGCTAATTTGCTACATTGCTCTCTTATATAGGCTAGTTTGAACTCGTTCTAATTGTAACCCATTAGCTCAATGGAAGAGCACTGGACCCACTAATCCAGAGAACCTGAGTCCGAACCCCAGTACGGGTCTACTTCTTTTCTCCCATTTTAGTCTGTCTTCTGGCCTTTGACATGGGAAGTTGGATGATTACGGTAACGACCGTGAGCCCATGATAACTTTTAGGCCAAGACTATTAATATCCCTATTTTGACTAGACTTAACTATTTCCCCAATTATTAAGAACGTCAGCTAATTAATATAACAGGACTGCAACTATTTTCCTACCTAGAACTAATTTAAACTGCCAGTCCGCTAATCGGACATTTGTTGTGTGACTTTTACTAGTGACAGATTTCTACCTATTTTATTCATTATCTACCTGTCTAAACCGGCTAGTGCTGGATTTCATGGTTGCGGCTCATCCGTCCCCTAATCGCAGGGCGACCTACACGGATGACCGGAAATCCGACAGACCTGCAGACCTAATAGGGGGTCCCCGTGACCCTAGGCTGCAGAATCTGCCCTAACCGTCAAACAGAACAATATTAGACAAAACTTCACATTACATTCACTCCGAAGCTGGCAATTTTACATCAAACACGCGTCTAAGCTTTAACTGAGATAAATCCCCTAACTAGTTGCGAATGGAGGCCAAATTGCTACTCAATTTGGCCCATTTCCTGCCTAATATCTGAGCAATTACACATTCATTCTGGCATTTCCAAGACCCTTAACAAACAAAGGGAGTTTACATGGTCTGCCCTCAATCACACTCACAGTCACACGATTTCGGTTGAGAATTCATACTTAAAAGGGCTAAGCTTGGAACCTCACAATCCATAAGGAATTTACCCAAGAAGCCAACTACGTAAATTTAGGGTTCACATTCACACAGTAATGAGCACAATCACACCAACATCAACACAAACGGCTAAACATTATAATACAAATCCTAACTCTTTCCTACCTAAATCTACCTAAATCTACCTATTCTCTGTATGCACATTTTGTAGTAGTTTTGGGATTAACGGGTCTCCGTCTGGAGCCCAAAGTTTGTAAGTTTGTGACTTTAACTGAGACTGGAACTTTGAAATTTTGAAAAGTTTTGTTGGAAAGCAAAACGAGTAATAATTGCTCGGCAATTATTACTAAACAACACAATCATTTCCGCTAAGGACAGCTTGTTTAAATTAACTTTGGGGAAGCCGGCCATTCCCCTCAAAAAAGGCTGAATAATTAGTAACTAAAACAGTTTCAGGGTTTTAATTCCTACTAATTTTAGGTAGCCGACCTACACAAATAACATAACACAATCACAAATAACAGTTTTAACTTCAGTAGTGCCTAACTTCATGAATATGGCCGGCAATTCCTAATTGCCGGCTGTGGGGAGAATTATTCCCTAAACTTAACTCAGTTCTGAATATGAGGTCGTAACCAAGGGACCTCCTATCTCAACTCAAGGGTGGGTCCCCACTCAAAATCCCTTCGTTATTAAACAACCCCAAAAAAATGTGAAAAAGGTAAAAATGACTGGCCACGAGGGCTCACTGATAAAAAGGTAAAAACTGGCCACGAGGGCTCGCTGATTGAAAAAGTGTAAAAAACTGGCCACGAGGGCTCGCTGAACAAGAAGTTGAAAATGACTGGCCACGAGGGCTCGCTGGATAAAAGCAAAAGTAAAAAGACTGGCCACGAGGGCTCGCTAATTTTCAGTTGATAGTGAGCCAAAAAGGGGCTACCTTTTGCATAAAATTAAAGGCCCGAAGGCCGTAAAATAGAAGGCAAAAATAGGCCGAAAAAGGCCTTCTAAACCTATAAAAGGTGCGTTTTCTTGTGCGTCTGGCCGAGCATAATACGCTCAATGGCCCTAGGTTGTGTTGGTCTTGCTTCGTATTGGCTCAGATCTTCCCCTCTGACCTGTGTGGGCCAGAGGAGGTCCTAACTCGTGTTCCTAAGGGGGGTCTAAATGCGCTGGGGATTCTCCGGCCAAAACGCTGGCACACCAGGAGAACGCATTGAAGAGAGGGGGGATACACGGCCGCTCTCGGCCGGAGCTGAAGCAAGACTGACTGGAAATTTTGAATTTCCAGTCAGTCGACCTCACGCCTGTTGGCGGTCTTTCTTTGAGGTGGACGGGATTTCCAGATTATTCTGGAAATCCCCTTTGTGGGTGCAGACCCGACGTGGGCTGTTTGCACGCCTGGCCCACCAAGACGGAGATTTATGGGGGGTCTGGCTTTATGACCCCTTTGTGTGCGAAATTTCCAGAGCTGAATCTCCAGAAACTTTCCAGACTTTTTGGTTAACACATAAAGGTAACCAAAGGGGAAAGTTTCTGATAAAAATATGAACTGGCATGAAATGAAAAATGAAAAAGTGCAGAATAATGGCCTTTCAGGGCCCAATATGAAAAAGTAAAAATTAAGTGTCATTGTTACTGTGAACTTTTGTAATATTTATGTTTTGTATTTTTAGGCGCTCCCTTATTCACTGGCCCCTTTCTCTTCCTTTTAGTGACGATTTTTCGGCCAGGAACAAGGGAGGCCGCCTTGTTAATCCCAGCGACAATTGCTCTCCCTCACTAGCGCTGGAAGCTCCTACCGTAAGGAACAGGAGGGCAATTGTCGCGCAAAAACAGTGCATACAAAGAATTACATAATTTTTTAGCTAATACAAACTACATAATAATAATCTACGTACGTAATTACCTAAGACCACTTAGTTTCATTTTATTCAAACAATTTGGGAGAGGGTTACGCCCCCTCCGAACCTATTGTTACCTATGAAACACACACTGAGTTTTCTTCTGCGAGGCAAATCTTCGCTGGGAGAGGGCCAACAGAAGCCCAAGAATGGATAGGGAAATGAATGAAACATGAATGGGCGTAACAACAAGTGTTTGTTACGCCCACTTAAAGAGTTTACGTAAGGTTAAAATTAAAGAATTAAATTTTAAAGTTACAAAACTATTTTAACCCATAACTTTCGCAATATTGGGAGTTAAAAGACCGGGTTTGGATTTTTGGAACCAGGAAGAAATTGCCTTTCAGATAAACCTAAGTTATATTTTCACTTAAAATTGTCAAAATTCATTAATTATTGCCTAATTACCACTAATTAGGCCTAACTAGCACATATTAGTGCTCCAAAACCATATTTCATATACCTAGCTACAAATATTTAAGTTTAAATGACCCATCTTCCAACGTACTACCGTATATGTCATTTTTAACTGCAATTTCTGTAATAATTCACTACTTTTTTGAGTGATACTTTTGACAAACTTTCCTCTTCACTAGTATGAGTTTACTTTGAATGAAATTTTGAACCATTTTCAGATAATAGGAGGCCCGTTAAGGCCTGGGGAAGAGTAACGACTCCTCCGTTAGTGGATCAAAGGCTATAGTTGGGGCCTATTACTGACCCGGGAGTGGTAACGACCTCTCCGTTAATTGTTAGCCCTGATCGCTCCTTATTAGCTCATATCACGCTAGGTTCTTATCCTATTCTGGCACTACCGATGCAGATTATAACGCTATTTTTTAACCTTATTCCTTGCTCCTAGATTCTACTGAGTTCCTATTCTCTTCTTGCGCTGTTCATTCGTGTTCTAACACCACTATAAACCTAGTTTCTTAACCACGCTAAAACCTATGTCCCGTTTGGTAAGATTATTAGTGATTTGGGTTATTTGAACCGACTGGCAACTCTGGTATTCACAAGAACAATAGACGATTACAAAGATTGCTTGGACGTTCACACACTACATTCTAGGTTCTGAATAACTGATTCCAAAAGCAACAACGATAACAATTCAAGTTCCGATCGCAATTCATGATTTTCATGAGTTTTTCTTAACTTTTAGGCTTTTACTTCATCCGTAACATTACTTATCGTAGTTAGAGTCATTTTTTAATAAAATCTGTTAGTTGCATGCAAATTTTTATTGTGCTAACAACTTAGTAATTTTGTCTACTGGCCAATGGCTTATCAATCCATAGTAGTCCTTCAGCAAAATTATAACAGGATTAGAGCTAAACATAGGCCGGGCGGCCGTCGGTCAACGGGTAGGCGGTTGACCGTTGGCCAACGTCAAACTCTGGCGGAGCCAAACCAACCAAGGAAAATTTCGGTCAATCCCAACACCACCAGCTAGCTATACCACCTCAGCTGAGGTTTAACGCATACAACAGCTAGTTTTTCGAGATTTTCTGGAAAATATACAGTACCGGCTGGGTATTAATCCATAGTTGCGTTTTATTCTTGCATTACAATCTAATGTCTTTTAATATACATTCAAAACTATAAAGCACATGATCCCAAAAAATTCCCTTAGACTTGTTCCGTCGTCTGAATTTATGATTTTATTGCCTGCAACACTGTTTTACAGCTGAACTTTGCGAAGGATTAATTTATTGCGTAACATAATGTAGAGAGGAGGATTGATAGAACCTTGAGAAAAACGGGCATAGAACAAGTTTGGTTTAACAATGGCCGCAAAAAATGGCTGAAATTAGTGTATTTGTGCGCGTCTCTGTATAGGTGAATCTGTTTCAAGTTTTGCTCAACAAAAAAGAGGGGGTATAGACCTGCACACGTTTAGAAGTTGCGTTGGGCGTTCGTTTTGACGTGAGATGGGTGACTGCACAGAACGAAGGAAGGAATATCCGTTAGAAAGGAGAGAGAGAGACAGAAACTTGTTCTTATTGTATTGTGTTGTTGATTGTTGATTCTTTCGGGGGATGATTGTGAAGGGAAGAGAAGAAGAACTCTCATTGCTTCTTTGAATTGGGACGGTTGTTGTCATCAAGGACAGTTTTGTTTGTCTTTATTCTGCATTCGCACACTTGACTGGGTCCCTGGTTCGATCCCCACCTGCCCCCCCTAGATTTTTTATTTATTAGAAAATGATCCTACATTTACTCTGGTGCCTGCTGAGGGTTCTGGAAGCCTCCAAGACTGACTCTGATTTAGAGCCCTCCTCCCCGATTCCTGAACTGATGACGGATGAAGTGGCGGCCCGTCTTGAGTCGGACAATAACACTCTGGCTGATCTCATAGCTCAGGAACATGGATATATTAATCTTGGAAAAGTAATGCCGAGAGTTTAAAATAGGAAGACTAAAACACTGATCTTTTCCTAATATATTAAGCCTGAAAATTGGACCTTAATGCTTCGAGTATTTTGAATCCCGCAGACTTGGACTATGGTTGCAACCAAAAAATATTCTTACTGTTATCCTTTACTTTTGGTATATAATACCAACAGTACATAATAATAAGTGTGTGACAGCTGGCAAGCTATCTTTTATCAGAGCAAAACTATGCTCTGTTCTTTAACGGCCCCGGTCCACCATCTCCCCAAATTGGACCCCATTGAACAAAGTGAATTCCCCCGCTGTTTGTGTTCTAAAGTTGGAAGCAGACTCAAATTACACGCACGCACTGCTTGTGTTTTCGAGCTTAACCACATAAATATAGAGCGAGTTTCCGTACCCCCATATTGGACCGCGTATCCATATATAAGGGGCGGCATAAAGTGTGACGCTTACCATGCTCTTATGCATTATGTATACTCTAGTAATACTTGGTAGTGCTCTACCGACCGATGTCTCATCAGCTTACGATTGCATTACATTGCACTGCAAACGGTCACAAAGTCCAATAGTGGTCAATTCGCAACAAATTGTGGTCAACGCAATGCCCCAAAGAGTGTAAAATTTAGTTTAGTTAGCAATTATTTATAATTGCCCAAAGTCAAGTGTTCCGGTTTGGGCAGGGGTAGCCAGCTCTTGTAGTAATTTTGTCCGTGGATTAAGACAGTGATGTGACAATGAATAACTACTTGTTTGCTCGTCACAGTTGATTAACACTCAGTAAACAAGAAGTTCTTCCATAACTTAGTTACAGCAAAGAGTACATAATACATAAGAGTACGACAGCTGACCTGGCATACTAATATTTCATTAATTGTAACTCTAGGTTAGAGTTATTCTCATTGTGAACAACTTCTATTTGGCATTCAATTGCACTACAAATTAATCTCTAAGGTCTACGCTTTACTTTGTTTCCTAAATTTTAAATTGTAAGAGTTTTCCGTTTATACCTATCCTCATCGAAGCAAGGGGGGTTTGTAAGCCGATCAAAGGTAACTTATTTCATAATTTCATTTTAAAATTAGTAATTCCAGCATGGCATGGATTCATGAACATTTCTATATATGAAACCTATAACTACCGAAATGGTGAACTTGTTAATCTGACCGACTAAACAAAAACTATTAATTGTAGATGTACCTACAAATTAATGTGGCAGTTATTAAATTTTAAGACACTGGAGTGAATGAAATACATGTTTCCGTGTAAAGTTTATTGTTATCTTATGACGATCTCAACTGTCTTGTTAAAAACTTTTTGTAAAGTTGTGATTTTCACTTTTTCATCAATATACATACTTGACTTTGCAGCGGATTGTTTAATCCCGGTTTGCAAAAAACAGCTTCATTCATGAACGATTTCTTGAAAAGGGTGGTTCCAATAAGCATTTTTGGCAACGTTTGTAAGATCCTTTTCTCAGTTGAAAGTGTCCTTGAACTTGAAGTAATTATATGGTTTGTATCTATTTCATAGCACTTTGTTTGAATCATAAGGTTGCTCAAATTTGCTAGAGGTTGAAATCAGGATTGAAGAAAGTTAAAAAGACCAGAAAGCGGGACTTTAGCCTTAGTTGACGTTGAAGTTGTAGTTGTTCAATCAAAGTACTCACATAGTTTTAACTTTGTATTGCACCAAGAGCACACCCCTTTGGAGCTTCAAGAAATGCTGAAATAATTGACAGCTTCCTCAGATTTTGGCGAGCTTCAGTTTTACCTTCATTTACCTATATTTGAACAACTGTCGTGGCGATTGGCCATATCGATAAAAGAATACGCAGCTTAGGTGATAATTTTATACTCCACAAACATTTCAAAAATTTGAAATAAATAATCTGTCAAAAAGTTTAAAAAAGATTCATATATATTTGCTGAAATTTTTATGTTGATTGTGAAACCCCCTTTTGGCTTAATGCTTACGTTTGT
>JASAND010021846.1:0-30174 GCA_030248195.1 Trissonchulus latispiculum
ATGCTGTTGCCTGACTTTTACTCTCTAGATTAGAACTCGATTACAGGTGAACAAACGTGGTGTGTGATGCTGGAGCAATGTTCGGACCTGACCAACTAGAAATCAATGGAAAGATTACAACGGTTTATTTAATTTCGACAAGAACTTGACGACAAAGTTAGAGCAAAACATAAATTTCGACCAAAATATAAACTCTACCAAAATACAAATCAAACCACAAAAACCCGGCCGAAGCCGACTGAGCGACAGGGACAATAATTCAGAACCCACAACTAACCACCCAACTTTGAACCCAACCTTTCTTCATCAACTTCTACACCCACACTGCGACAAACCAACCCAATATGGTGGACTACAACAATTAGCTATCCGAACCTACGAATTTAGACAAGAGTAATGCGAAATGGTTGAACGTTTGTCAAATGAAATATTATTTTCACTTAGGCTTAGCAGCTCGAGTATAATTTATATCTTTCCTGCCGGTGCTAACTTCACAACTGAATCAAAAAACTGGCACGAAATGATGGCGTGTGTATATGTCACCGTAAATTTGTATAAAACGGAATTATGTACTCCGCTTTATATGTATACTTTATAGCACACCTTAGCGTGCATTCACTGATTTATACGCACGCCGTGTGGGAAGCTCCGAGCGTGGGGCACGAGTGCGCGAAGCACACGAGTGCCACGCACGAGGGCTTCCCATTAGAGTTGGGACCGGTTCCATTAGAACCGGTTGGAACCGGAACCGGAACCGGAACCGGAACCGAACCGGAAGGAATTTTAGAACCGGAACCGGAACCGGAACCGGTAGGATTTGGAACCGGCCGGTTCCACTCTTAAAAATGGACTTGAACTAATTTTTTTGCAGGAGTTTAAATTTTGCAAAAGCTGGATTTTGCTTTTGTGGTTGCCATTCACTGTTGCCATTCATATTGTCTTTTCAAGCTAGTGACTGAAATTGAAACTAAAAATCTAGTTTGAACTGAAACTAAACAAATTTAGACCTGAAGGCGAAATATGTAGGATGAGACTGATAATAATTAAAAGTTTCAAACTAAACGTGAAATGAAGGTACAATTATTGGAACTGAAACTGAAGCTGAAACTCCATAGAATAAATTTAGAGCCTAACTAAACTGAAAACGACACAGCTTCAGCTTCCATTGAAGTTGACACAAACTCCCCGCTTCCCCTTTTCAGGCGATCGAGGCACGTTTCGGGTTTCGCTGAAGCCGAGGCATAGAATTAAGAGAAATTTCAAATGTTTCTTTGAATCAATATTAGTGACATTATCCCGTCTGTTAAGGCAAAAATTAAATGTTAAACATACTTGAAAAATTAGGAACATGTATTGTAAGCAAAAATTTCTACTTCCTTTATTCTGGAAGGAATTTCGTAATTTTTTTGTTTTCATGCTTCTGATTTTTCAAATTTTGTTAAGTAATTTTGTGTGTATTACAAAATGCCGTTTTGAAAATGTCTCTAAATGAATTTTAACGAATTTGTGAAATTTTCTGTTCTAAAATTCCAATTGTAATTGATGAAAGACGGGCACTTTCGTTCGGACGTGAACGATACAGCGCCGAATGAAAACTTTAACCAGCTTACATATTTGAATATTAACCTCATAGAAAAGATGAGGCACGTAGTCGGAAATTGAGTATATCTTCTCAAAAAATTGGAAAATGGAAGGTGGTGTTGTCAGCACGCAAGATTTAAGCAACATTTTTTTTAAAATAGTAAATTTTACAGGAGTAGAAAACTTCGAAAGTTGAGTACTTATTTTCTTATTTTTAAGCTATCGGCAACGGAGACGAAAGTCAATCAGAGTTCAAATAATGGAACAGCCTGTAGAAGTAATCTGTTAGCTATTTTGTGTAATCAAGCGACTGTACCTACATTTCCTCGTTAAATATAACTTTAATATATATGTTCTTCTTTCCAATTTGGCTTTCAGCTTTTAAATATTTTAAATGCATTTAAATGTTTTGGAAACTATTTGCTTCTTTACAGAAACTGTACTTTTTTAAAAGAAATAAAAATTTAAGCGCCAGTATATCTCAATTCTCAGCACATTTTGTGTGTGCAGTTTACAAGATTCTGTTCATAAGGCTCTGTCTGGATTTAGATGCACAGTAGAATCTCACCGTTAATTATCGAAACAATTTGTTCGACCATACTAAAGTTTTAATTTTTTACAAGTTTTAGTGTATATTGTGCATATAGTAACAGCATTTGTGATGGAGCAAATTCAAAGTAAGGCAAAAACTTTAAAATTCAAAGTAAACAAAAAGTTTAACCCAGTAGGTTATTATCGCATTACCTATTCCAATTGTTTTGCAGTATTGCTTTATAATTTTGATTGTATAACCCTTGCTGGGGACCCTGCATCCAATATTAAATAATGTTAAAATGTAACTAAGAATTTTGTACTTGGAACCGGGAACCGGAAGCTAGAACCGAAACCGGAACCGGAACCGGAACCGGAACCGGAACCGGTACTCTAGAACCGGAACCGGAACCGGTTTTGAAAATTGGAACCGGTCCCAACTCTACTTCCCATACGACGTGCGCAGTAGAAATTAGTGAATAGCGCTAAGGTGTGTTGTAAAGTACTTATACAACGATTAAACCTATCCTTAATTGATGAAAGCTGACTCGTTTATGTTGCAGCTGACAGATATGTCTGGACAAATTTTAATATAATCTCATTGTTGCCATGGCTGGGAGACCTATTTTTTGGTGTGCAGCAGAGCTGTCTAGGTTGGAGCTCTACTGTACACACTGCTGAAGCATGCAGTGAACTGTATTCTTCAGCAACTTAGATTAGGGTCAGGCCTCCCAGCGTGCAGCGTGCGTATAACTTAGTTACAGTACTTCTTTACACAGTAAAAGTGCACAAGAGTTGTATAACAGGAATTGTAACATGGCTCAGTGTAACCGAACCATGCTACAACCGCGTGCGTACACGGTTAGCCTTCGCTGCTCTCCTTTCGGAGTATGCAGCGAGGCTGCTGACAGCCAGTAGAACTGACTGCACTGACCCAGAATTTCTCCTGCAAATTTCATTTGCAAATTAGGTTGGATAGTGCATAAACGACTGAAATTGCAGAAGAGATGTCAGTCTTTCAAGACATGACATACAGAAGACAAAAAGTCTTCCATATTTTTGAGCCATATTACAAGCCAGTTGTAGCACTGCTTGCTGTGCTCACAGAAATTTGTGAGTTCACTTGCAGGCGAAGCCCTCGTGAAGGGCACTCGTGCCCTTCATTCGGAGCTTCGCCTGCTAGTGTGCGTACAAATCTCTGAGAGCACTGCTGCAATGCTACAACTTACACTTATACATAATTCCTGAAACGTTCAGGAATTTTATATAACTCTTGTTTTCATCACCATATTATACAGTTTTACGTCTAATTTTAGGAATTATACATAATTTCTGTATATTTTCAGGAATTTTGTAAAATTTCTGAACCTTTCAGGAATATTGTAGAATTCATGAATCTTTTAGGAAATTTTGTATTTGTCTTGTATACAAGAACTACTGATTTTGCAAATTTAAATTCACACAGTCTCTGACAAGCTGTTACTGTAACAAACTGTACCAGAATATGCTCTTGTACAGTTTGTTACAGTTACAAAACTGTTACTGTAACAAACTGTACCAGAATATGCTCTTGTACAGTTTGTTACAGTTACAGTTTGTCAGAATTCTATAACCCAGAATATCTAGGCTTCATAATTGCTATGATTTTAGCCATCAAATGTTATGTTTCTGTTTAAGGTGGCGATTCCCTTTGGTCACATAAAGTTTGCACCATTATTATTCATTCATTACTAGGAGTTAAGAAGCCATTTTAAGATCAAAATGCAGCTTGACATTTTCTCTTTGTAATGCATACGATGAAACTAGTATCACTTTTCCAAAATATTTTTAACACATTTTAGAAGAAGTATAATTTCCTAGATTCTTTGCAGACTCAAGAAAAATTTTTTCGCGAGACATGGGTTATATCATTCGATACCTCTATCAAATAGCTGGGGAAGATTTTTGTTTATTGTGAAATTGCTCTTCGTTTTAGAGAAATAAGCTGAAATGTGTGAGTTACCTGTATTTTGCCTACTTTTTCCAAATCTGTCAAGCGATTACTTTAGCTAGAATGCAGTAATCGGGGCAACTAAAAAAGTCCTTTGCCTACTTTTTCCAAATCTGTCAAGCGATTACTTTAGCTAGAAAGCAGTAATCGGGGCAACTAAAAAAGTCCCTGGGTATAAATTTGTAGACGTAGAAATTAGAATTTTAAAAATTAAAATTAAAAATTAGTATAATTTGGTGATGAACACAAAAGTTATACAAAATTCCTGAGCGTATGTATAATTATTGAAAAAAGCGGAATTATACATAATTCCGGTTTATACAATTTTACGGTGACATACAATATACACATTTTTGATAGGTTTTGCGAAAAAAATTAAAAAGGTTCTTCATTTTCACATTTTCAATTTACGTATTATTGATTGATGATGAAACATTTGTTACACAGAGTCACCAATATTATGATTAACTTAGTTTAGGAAGGCATAGATTTGATTTATAATTAAGTAAAACACAAAAGAGCAAGGACTTCGCTCATTGCAGACTGTTTTGTTACAGTAGCAAATTTCAGCCAATTCATGTTTAGATTACTCACAGTCATAACCCATAGAAATGTGCCATAGAAAAGGGACCCGATGACATAGTTTGTTTCGATCAATTCCTGATAGTCCACCCGTCGCATCACAAAACTGAAGAGTGACTCGACAGCCCGCAGAAATTTACTGTAGCTCCGCAGATTGGCACCGAAAAGGACACAGGCTGCCGTAGAAAAGCCCATCATAAAAATGCCGATGATCACTGAAAAGACAATAAATCAAAGGTCGTTTGCATGACGGTTATAGCTTCGTTTAACAAGCTGTTGGTAAAAAGCATACAGGTTAATGTATTGGGAAAATATGAGAACCAGTTAGAAGCCGTAATATCTTTAGCCGCCTTGTTTTTCGATAATAAGTATAATAATTTCGATATCAGAGATAAGATAATATAACATAAGACAAGATAAGATAATCAGAGATATAATCGATAATTTCTATATCAGGACCAACTAAAACCATTTATATTAATATGTAAATTTTAAACTTTAGTGTATTTTTGCTCTCAATATCTTGTATGTCACTAGCCGGATCCAGAAACACGAACTCATGAAAGCTGCATTGCTTTTGGCCACGCGTCGAATGATCTTTAGCAGTAGAAAAATCCGACTGTCAAACTGCAGCGCTTCCACCAAAAGGATGATGTCAATGAAACAGAGAAAGGCCAGAAAGTAGCCAAACAGTTCGTCCCAGTAGGCTATTGCTATGAAGTTAGGATGAACACCTAAAAGCAAAAAAACATCAAAATAAAAAATACATCAAAATAAATATGAAAACTTAGTTTGTTTCTGTTTTATGTCGGAATTTTGTATGGCTGCGCTTCATTAATCTATAGTTTGAGAATTTAAGACTATAGTGTGGCAGAGATTAGATTTGATGTTTGTAAAGTTTGGCCAGGTTCGATAATTATTCAATCATTTATTTGCCTAGCATAGAGGTAGTCAGGCTTTGCAGCCATTAATAACGTAGATACGCAGTCAGCTGGGTATTTCTTTATACTTCGGCAAAGCCATGCTGAACCTCTTTGCGACCGTAGATTACACAGGCTTAACTCCAACTCTAACAAAATTATTCCCACATATTGACTTTAATTTTTTCACTTTTTCATTCTTATTCAACTATTTATCGATTACCATCTTTTCGTTTGGCGAGTCTTGATAAGGCTGACCAGGCCAAATATTTCTTTACTCCAAACATAACAATGAGAACACAGCGAAATACGCAGCTGCATGTTTCCAGCATATGACGAACGTCAAATAAATACGAACATCGTTCCTGGAATAATAAAAAAACTTGCTTTTGAGCTGGCACTGAAACAAAATAAAACAGCAAAATAAAAATGTCAACTCGTTGAACTTCACTCAAGAGCTTCTTTCCTTCTTTCAACTTTTCTGGTACAGTAAAAGCGAATATTACCCATGAATATTGCAAAGTGCTAAGATGCCTATACCTTAAGATTAGCAAAACTTGCAAACTATTTGCATTTTGGTGAAAACTTCGTACAAACGATTGATTTTTGACAATTATTAAGAAATTTTTTAGAAGATTACTAGCAATTGCAAAAAGGTACATTTTTTGAAAACTTTGCAGACACCCGGCGCTATCTCTCAGTTGCCACAGCCAAAAGGAGACCACATTTTGGTGATTAGATAAAAATTTATTGTATAAAAGCAAACAAAACAGACAAGAAAGAAGAAAATTGCCCAACCAAACGATGTAGGGAGCCAAATAACATTCGCTACATCCTTGAATTGTGACCAGACCCCACTAACTATGTGATCTGCATCAGTTATTAAAAATGGTATAATTAAGGCTACTTGAACAGTATAACATGCCTACCCGCTTGAATCCTAGAAGCAGCATCACAACCTGATATACACAGTAGATGGCGTATATTGCTGCTCCAGCAACTGAAAGAATGGTATCCTTGATTCCGACCATATCGATCACTCTGAAAACCTAAAACAAACAATTTAAATCTATCAAATTTGAGTATCAAAAATTATTGAACCGCTACCCATTGGCTCTCGCCTGTTTCGTACTACGTTCCTACTTATCTGACTGCAGTGATTTTTCTATGAACTGCAGATCCAATAAACTTTTTGGTTTGCTCTCTGTTTTTTATTATGCAAATTAGGTAGGTTTGCCTTAATTTCATCCATAGGCTCCAGTTCTCCGCTGGGCATCCGTTCAGTCACCAGCAGGACGGAAGAGAAAAGGTTGCTGTGGACATTGTAGAGAGTGTATTCCACAAAAACCACCAGCGTTCGATCGTTCAACCAACCCTCCTGCTGCAGCAACAGCAGTTGACGCTCGGCCTAAGACATCCAAGGAATTGTGAAACATCAACAAAAATTTTTGTGAATAATTGCAATACAACAGCAAAGCGTAATGGTGTACTCAAAATCTTTTGACAGATGCTGGATCAGCCTGATAGTTTGGTAATGTGTTGTGTTCAGGTGGTTTCTTTGATCTAGCCAAGAAGCAGCAACCACTCAACGGCCGAGTTGCAGAAGAGTTTCTATGCTTAGAAGGATAAAAGGTATATTTAGCACGTACCTACTTACCCCGTTTCAAAAGAGTTTCACCATGTTTAACTGGTGCTACGCCAAACTTAGGAGAAAAGTTAGAAGCGGTTGATAGCAATTCTACTAAGTTAACTGTATTTTTGAGACTTAATTGTCTTACGTAACCTCCTAAGCTGTACTTAGGAGCGCTTCAAGACATAGAACGATTTTTTACAACGTTCATACAACTCGAAAAAGCAAACGTATACAATGATAATGATACGCAATGATACGTTGCAGTAAACTAATTCAACCTACTTCAGCTAAAGAATAGCTGAGATGGAGTATAAATCCACCGCCTGGATAGACCCGAGTATCTCCCACGAATGGCACATTTTGAAGAGAAAACGCGTCCTGCAATATATGCGCATAATGACATTTGTATTCAAAAAGTCAAAAATAGAAACTAGAAAGATTAACTAAACTACTAATAACTGAAATGCATGTTGTGGCCTTCAGTAATGAAAATAATCAAAGGTTCTGCAACCAGTTAAAATGGTTTCAATCATCAAGTGTCAAAAATACTCAAAAATCAAAACTCAAAACTAGATCACAGAAGCATCACAAATGATTGTGAATCTACAAAAATGTTTCTAACTATATTTGTCACTCTAATTCCCACACTAAAACTGTTTCTGCATAGGTAGGCCGTTACTTTGCTGCTTTGTTTACAGTACTCTTTTGCCAATACTTGTATTTATGCAGTTTTCCTTTATACCAAGACCGTGCTTAGTTAATTACAATATAGGTCCAAGGTGATTCACTGAATTTGGAGGCACAGTTTGTAAGGCACTTCTTCCAACCTTCTCTGTAGCTTCCTGTGTCATCCTCTGTCGTGATGGTTGACATCCCAAACGTTGCTCCTAAAGCAGTGACAGTCCTACGTTATAACTAAGGTAGTTAAAAAATCATATTGATTTTATCAAAAATTAAATCAAATCGAGTTTGATTTACGAATATACGTTGATGATTTTCGGCGGTCTTCTCAAGTAGGTTGGACTGCAGTGGCTGATCAATGAAAGCGAAGAATCGTGTTGAAAAAGAAGGTCTGGCGGTGAAGATGAAGATCCCGATATTCCACCAGCAAAACTTGTCCAATTCGAAACTGGCATTACCGACGACGAAAATGACGAAACTGTGGAACTCAATGGGAACGAAGAAAATTTGAACCTCCCAGTCCTGCTAATCCTGTGCAGCCACGCTATCCTGGCAGACAACACCGGATGCCCTTCCAGGTTTAAATGAGAAAGAAGAAGAAAGTCATGTACCGCCGACGGTCCCAAAAATTCGGACCTCCGGTGGGACTCGAACCCACGACTTTTTGCGCACTAGGCAAACGCTCTGCCCACTGAGCTACGGAGGCACAGTCTCATCTAGCTTTGTCGGAATTCGTGTACCAATGTACATGACTTTCACAACGTGAACCCACGTAAGTTAAACCTGGTTTGGGCAGAGACGGCTTCACCAGGCCCAGACAGAGTATAAACTCTTGGGGACGGATCATACTGGATAAAAGAAATACGAAGCCTAAGATATAAACCAGGAGAAGGATACAAAGTAAAATGAAGAATAAAATTATTGTGAAAATGCCCTACCTAAAACAGTAGAAACTTTGTCATATGCTGTTAAACGTGTCTTTGTGTGAAATTTAAAACAGAGCTTGTACGTTTTTCAGTCACATAATCAAATTCCATGACAGATTTAGGTTTATTATTTATTGTTAGTGTATATATATTGAAGATATTTATGATGTTAATATCAACTGAATATAATAAATTTAAGTCTACATTTGAAATTTTATTATCATATGATCAATCCTTATTTAGTCAAAAGTAAGGATTTCAAAATTCAGGTAAAATCCGGTGTAACGTTGCGTTATGCTAGATTGCTGAATTAGGAAGTCAATGTTATCAATGCCGAAGCCCGGGTTTAGTCAGCTAACTCGGAGTAAATTAATGTATTAAAGATAGCAAAAATAACCCGATTTAGCAGCTTAACCCGGGAGTCGACATTGACAACATTGGCCCCTGGCTCACCTTTGACTAGTCGCTGCTGTCGAATTCGGATTTGACCGATTCGCACGAATTCGGAGTAGCTTGTTTCAATGCAACTGTCATTATAGCTGGAACTGGCATACAGAGAGGGAAGAAAGACTGCGAACATCCAGTGGTAGAATTCTTCGAAAGTCTTTACCTATAGACAATATGTTCAAAAGTACATTTCTAATCAGTTTATATCAAGAGTACATGATACATAACAGCATGGCAAGCGTATGACGCCCTGTATGTTATTGGCACGGCAAAATATCTTTTGCCTGCTGACGGCTGAGTCGCCCCTCGCAAACTGGGCCATAGTGAATCAAAAAATTGCCCTCTATGCGGGTGTTGTGAAGGTCCAAGCAGACAAAATTCGAGAAAAGTTAGTTTTTCGTGTATTTGAGATTTTAGCATAATACTATATTATCTCTGTAATAATGCACTGTATTAATGATATAACAATTACCAAGCGGACCCTAGATTTTTTACAACAACTTAGTTTTGCAGTCTTGCCGTTTGGCAGAATTGCTTACATTTTTCAGTAGCGGTTCTCGACCGGGTTCATTCGGTTTTGGACTTCTGAATTGTTTTCTGAGCAACATTTCTCGAACTGTTTTCGTCACTCCAAAAGAGTTGTTGTCACGAGTTTCTGAGCAGAAGTAGAATACTGCTATGAGGTAGACCGTATGAATTATGAGGCCTGTAAATGAAACATTAGTTTACAGTCAAAGAATCTTCTTTACAATATGAATTTAGCATGCAATGATACAGCTAGTCAAATTTTTTTGACGTGACCTAACGCTTAGAAATGGAATTCAAATTGCCTGAAACGTTTTCTCTTTTTTTCTTAATTTTTAGTATCACTTTATTTTATTTCAGAATCCCGCAGGTTCAACATACGTTTAAGAATGCGACGAACTCTTCTTTCTTTTCTCCGTTCTCGAAGGAAACTGATCAGGTGATCGTGACGATACAAAGCCTTGATCAATTGGATCTCTGAAAGTGAACACAGAAACAATTGTATGGCTTGTTAGTTACACTGGCGTAATTATGTACCCAATTAATCTACCCTACCCTGGTTCAGGAAAATAAATTAATGGTGGCACCAGAAAAAATTTGCGAGGAGGAATGCCAAAATTTAACCATTATGGTGCACATCAAGGCTAGCTCAAATCCAGCTGAACATAGGGAAATTGTTTGAAAAGTAAAGGTTCAATAGAAGTCGTAGCTAAGAAAGCTTTATACAGTTGTAAACAAAGGCCACTCACTGCTACATAGCCTCTGCCAAGGAAGCAGTTGGTGCAATCTAAGGGCCTTTTCATAAAATGCTTAAACGGATTAACTTAAATGGATTAAATAGATTTAAAAGACGTATTCATAGTCACTACTACTTAAATGGATTAAATAGATTTAAAAGACGTATTCACACTCACTACTTGAGTCATTACTTAAGTCAACCTAAGTTAACTCTTAAGTCAGTCTTAAGTCAACTACTTAAGTCCGGTTTTTAAGTCATTTTCTCTACTTTCTTCGATCTCGCTGATTTTTACGTATTTTGTTGTCCAAACGGTATATTTTAACGAGTTTTTAAAATTAAAGTTGTAAGACTTGCGGTTATTGGGCAATTTCACCTCAAAGTTGAGATTTCATGTGTTAAACATAGGAAATTAGAAAAGTTGTCACTTTTTCAAGTGCGCCAGAGAAATCTCACGAATGGCAAAATGGATCCGTTCAAGCTTTATATCATATTAATTCCGTGTTTCCGAACTGTCATTTGAAGGAATCGGAATTTTAAATTAGGTCTTTAAAGAATTTTAGTGAATTTTTGAAGTATTAAAATTTCGTATCAGTTCAAAGTTCATAGTCAATATGATGATGATATTCATGATGGTCATTGAAGTATTAAAATTTCGTATCAGTTCAAATTTCATGGTCAATATGATGATGATATTCATGATGATGATGATGATGATGATATTCATAATATTCATGATGGATATTTAGCCTGAAAATTTCTTGCTAATTTTTATAGTTTCGGTAACCGATGTGAACGTACTGATTATAGGCTTTAAAACTATGTATAAAGCTGTTTCCAACTAAAAAATTGCGAAAGTTATTAGTGTTTCGAACACCACTAATCAAAACGATACCACCACTAAAAGGACATACTGGCTATACTAAACTGTAGTGGGCGACTGTGAGAAGAGAGAACAAGCAGACTCATTTAATCGCAGAAAACAAGCACTTATATATGCAGTAAACTAATTTGCATACTACACAACATATCAATAACAAAGACTTGAGTTTCACGTGAATGTCAGTTCTGCAGACACTACATCACCCTTCCTTCCATGGAGGGTTGAAGACCCTAGGCAAATCCGGCTTGGAAGAAATCGGGGACACGGAGAATTCGTTGCTGGCGCCCATGTCCCTGATCATTGGGCTGATGATTCGGAGGCGAATCTGAAGCTGGGACGTCGGCAACGTCTTCCGTTTCAGGAGGCAGTGGCAGAATCGGTGCGTCGTCTTCGTCGTTTTCTTCGGACGTGACAGGGGCGTTTGGTAAGTTTCCTGGCGTGCCATATTTTCCCATTCTCCAGTTGGTAGGTGAATCTACCCTTCCGTCGAATGATTCGCAGAGGCTTGGACCATGAAGATTTTCTCTTCGGAGTCCATGGCAATCGACATCGAACCCAATCTCCTGGCATGAGGCTGTTGGATTCTGACATGACTCGCAGCTTCCTCGGCTTGTGCAGTGTCGGCGGCGTAAGCATCGTATTCATCTTTCTTCCTCCGTAAAGAACTTCGAACAGTGACAAGCCTGTGATGGAATGTGGCGTACTTCGGTAGGTGACAAGGATCTTCCTGATGCATGACTCTCACGTTGATCCTTCGAGGCATCCAATCTGGAGTCCCTCCTTCATCACTCGGTTGAATCTCTCCACCATTCCATTAGACATTGGATTGTAGACGGCAGTCTTCAAATGTCTGATGTTGCGCTCCTTGAGGTAGGTTTCAAAATCTCCAGAAATGAATTGTGGCCCATTGTCAGTGACCACTTCGGCAGGATATCCATGGCGAGCAAAGACCAAATCCAAGAATCTGATCACATCTGCAGTGGTGTAGTTGGAACGGCATCCAACCTCGGACCATTTGGAAGTGTAGTCCTGGAGCACAAGTAGAAATCGTTGATGATATGGAGCAGTGGCGAATGGTCCCGCAATGTCCAACGCTAGGCGGGTCCACGGCATCGTCGGCACTTCAGTAGGCTGCACTACTGAAGGTAGCGGCTTAGCTGACTTGTCAGGCAAATCCACATCGGTTAACCCAATCTTCGGCATCTTTCTGTATCTGTGGCCACCAGTAGGTTTCTCGCAATCGTTGCTTCATCCTGACAACGCCTGGATGGCCATCATGTGCTAGGGCAAGCACACGTCTTCTCAGAGATGTAGTAACAATCAGAACTGTTCCCTTGAAAAGACCTCCGTTGACTTCGGACAAATCATTCCGGACTGGATAGAACGGTTTCTGGAAAGACTTAGAGTTTCACGTGAATGTCAGTTCTGCAGACACTACATTAACTGGTTTTTAAATAGTAAGAATGTATATTATAATCTCTTTACAACGTCAAATATTGGGCACATATTCAGAACATGAGGAAATAACAACCTACGAGTCTCTTTTAGTAGCTGCAGCTTTTATTTTGCTGCTTTCTAGCTAAAGTTGTTGCGTGAGAAATTTGAAAAAAGTATGCAGTGTTCGGGTTGCGCAGACACTTTAATATTTGATTTTCTAAAGGAAAGAGCTATTAAGAACGATCTTCCGCTATTTGATGTCGGCTGATAGAATCGATGCCCCACCAAAAAATTACTTCAGTCGGCAAAAAATTTGTAAAGTTATACTAGTTCTATAATTAGCTAGAAAAATTCTAGAAAACCAAAATATGTTTCATTGTAGCCTTTAAAAAGTCAAAATGTTAAGCTACATTTTGATATATGATTGCCTAACTCCAAACAATGAATGAGCAATGAAGGACTAAAGTTGATGTCTTCAAACTGCATCAGTTCTACATACATAAATGATGTTTAATCCATTTAATCCTCGCAAATAACAAGGATTAAACTTTAATGATTTTGAACTGTTTTTTAAGTGACAGACTAAACGGATTAAACTTTATCATTTTATGAAAAGGCCGCGGATTAAAGTTTAATCTGCCAAGATTTTGATCCGTCCCGATTTTATGAATACGTCAGGCATTAAAGCTTAATCCGTCGGTATTTTATGAGAAGGTTTTTGGCCGACGGATTAAACTAGTCCGTTTAAGTCAGGGATTAAAATTTAATCCGTTTAATCCGTGAGCGTATTCATAAAACGATTAAAGTTTTATGTTAATCGGTTTAATCATTGTATGTAAAGTCACTGTCTTCACAGTTGGAAGCATTTGGCGCTAAGTTGCCTTTGCGAAGGCATTTTCCAAGTTCCATTCGCGCGTGATCGCAGAAATTTAATACGCTTATCTTGCGAATGTCGTTCGGAAAATTGCGAATATTCGCGAAAATAAGTAACTTTTGGCCAGGACTGTATCGTTGAATTCAGCTCAGATTAAGCTTTAAGATTATGTTAACTCATTTTTACATTTGCTTTTACAAAATTTTGGGTCGAAGTGGTATCATCATTTCGTGTCGAAGGTGGTACGTTTGGAAAACAAATCGGCTTTCAAATTATTAAAAACCACATTGGTCAGGTAAAAGCAGACAGCAAAGCGGTTATGAGTAATCAATCGAAAACTCTTCATGGAGTGAGACTTGAGCAATAGCCTGTCAATTTTGAAAAAGCGATAAATTTCAAAGGGTTTTAAAAATTGAAAAAGCAATGACTTTCACATATCTTAACCAAAACAACTGTAATCTGGTGTGTAGGGCTTTCAGGCACGAGAAATAACTTTCCGAAACCATCATGGTTCTACCATTTACCGGACCTACAAAAGAATCTGCAAAAGCGGCAACCTTTAAATTTCAAGAATTTTTCATGAAACAAAAGAGCGTATCCTACCTTTTCAGAAAACGTATTTTATGGTACTTATATCCAAACGGTTTTGAGATAAAAGCAATGTCACTATATACATTTCTGGTCAGAGTTTAAATGCTTCGTAGGAATGAATGTAATAAATATATAAAGTAGCATATTGTAATATGTAAATATACAATGTCCAGTTCCAGTTATAGCACTGTCCCATTATGGCACAAATTTTTAGTTCTGTTATGGCACTCTCCAGCTTGTTATGACACTATCGTACACTGTTTAATGGGACAAGCTTGGACTTAGCCTTACAACTTAGCCTTTTTTTTTAGTTAGTTAGTTAGTTAAATTTATTTCCAGCCAATCAACATCAACAATACAACAAAATTTTCGCATAAATATTTCATCTAAACATAAGTCCAAGCAACCAAAAAACAATCATTTACATATTATCATTGGTTGGAGGGAAAGAGGTGTGCCTATTGACAGGCTTCTAATCCTCTTCCCCTGGTATACTGCATTAATGAACAGCTTCCAATACGGCTTTTAAATACATTAATATTTTCTGCTAAAATAATCGTATCAGGCAAACTATTCCAAATGGGAACAACTCTATTGCTAAAGAAATACTTAGCAATATCCAAATAATTTCGCTGAACTTTAAGCTTAAATAAATGACCCCGCGTCTCAGTAGTGCTAAATTCAAAATAATCATCAGCGTTTATCAGCGTAATCATCAGCGTCAGAGCCTTTATTTAAACATAACCAGTGAGTATAAGTGTAATAACAGGTCTCGGTTGGCGCCATAGCAAAACAGTCGAGTGCCATAACAAATCTGTTGAGAGCCATAATAGGACTAAAGAGTGCCATAATTACACTAGTCAGTGCCACAACAGAGCTTAGTAGCATAACAGTACCGTTTTTAGTGCCACAGCTGGATGGAACTTATGTGAAATGTATTATATAATAACTTTATAAGAAAGCGAAAGAATTCTATATATTGAATACACAGCCTAGCTTAACCTTGGAATCAATTTTGACAAATTTTCTACTGAATTCGAACAACAATGCAAAACATTTTTCAGTTAATGCAAAACTTGCAAAATGCGAAAATGCAAAACCTTGTTAAGCAAATCTACTATACTTCACTCACTTGTAGAGAACAAACTTGTAATCGCAGAAAATTGCAAGAATCCATGATAACTTCTTGTGCAGTGCTTATACTGTTTTACTAGAATTTGCTGTCACTTCATGGTCGAAGCAGGACAGGTTTAAAAACCAGCATATTCTAGCCAAAATCTGTAAATACGGAGTTAAGAGTAATTAATATTTAACGCTTGAGTTCTTCCTAATATAGCTTCTCTAGGAAAAATGCTTTAATAATTAGAAGTAATCTATAAGACTATACCTTTCTGACACGAGCAAATTTCCTGTCGAAGAGACTTTAATTCTTCAACATAGGACAGCCTTTTAATAACTTTTTCTGACTTCTTATGCCACATAAGTTAGTAGTTAATTATGATTCTGTAATAAATAGTTATAGTTTTAGTACAGAATATAAATAATTATGTTATGTATTATATTCATTCTGTCATAAAATTAGTATCAGTACTAGGGCAGAAATAAATAAATGACCAAGATCCAATCAGAACCATGGCAATGGGGTCGAAAACATCAGTGTTTCGAATCGAAAATTTTCATGCGCAGGCACCAAATAATAATTTCCATTCACACCAATTCTTACGCAAACATTCAGGGCCGTATTCACCAAGCCCTGGTAGCCTATGTACCACTGGTAGCTTTTAAAGGTTAGCAGTGGTTAAACCAATTGGTTACTTACAGAGGCCCATTTCACCAACATTAATCAGTGGTAGCTTACCGAGAGGTATTTTGCAAAGCATCCGTGGACGTGGTTTGCAGCGCATATTTTTAGAAATAGATGCTGATTTTTTGCCATTTTTCGTCAGAAAAAGTAAAAAATGCCTGCAGTGTTTAGCACGCTTTTCATTTATATATCAAGCGAAAAATAGGTTAGGAAAACATGATGCCATACAAGATTACGTTTTCGAAGTATAATCCCAAAACTTCATTTTTAAATTTTCCACAATTGCACATTTATTGTTAAAGCATTTAGCTACAGCAAAGGCATCGTTATTTAAATCCTAGACATAATGACTTATGACAATTAGCTAGGGATTATAGCCGGGAAGCACCAGAATATAATACTTCAGGTGGGGGATCCATTTTTTGGCCAATTTTTCGACCATCTCCCATTTCGCTCATTTTCACATATCGTTGAGGGGGATATTTTAACGAGGATTAAAATTAAACTCGTATCTCTTTGAGTAATTTCACGTTAACGTTGGGTTCTGCATGTACTAAAGATAGGAAGCCAAAAACGTGAAGTTGATTTGCGGAAATTTGCTTCAGTTGGCTGCAGCACCCTTGGTTCTTTTCTTTCTCAACAACTGCTTTACTGCATTCTTTTAAAAAACTTTGTGTGTGAGAACTGATACAAAACCAAATTTAATCTGAATCTTAATTAACTGCAGCTAGATTTTTTGTAGCTGTCGCATTGCGAGTATATATGCTATTAAATATTTGCCAAAATTATATGTCCCCAGCCAGAGTCCCTAGCTTATAAGAAAGCAATTAACAAAATATTTGAAAGAATAAATGCGAAAACGACCACTAAGAAAATAAGAAAATCTAAAATTACATCAAATATAATTAATCAGACTTGATTATTGTCACTAATTAAATATATAAGTACACGTGCGAATTTTGAAATGATTTAACTTTATGAAACACTTTAGGATACAAGAAACTAAATTAAAATATCCAAACTGCAGTCTTAAAACACTTCTTGTGTCAGTGAGAAGGGGAAACACGTGCCAATATGCGTTAAGCAATGCTCTGCTTTTAACTACTGTAAGTAAACCACTGGTTAACCATCGGTAATTTAACCAATTGGTTTTCTTACCGTCTGTAACCCTACCACTGGTAGGGTTACCACGACTTGGTGAGTACGGCCCTCACTAACAATTTGTATTTTCAGTTCTAAGGTAGAAGCGGATTTATGGTGTGAAGTTAGCACTCACAAGATCATAAATTTCTTCCAACTTCACAAAGTCTTGCAGTCTGAAAGTATTTTCGCAAGTCTCGTTAAAATCCATCAGTCAATTAGCTAATCTCAGAAGTTAGTTCACACTTGAATTGGTTAATTGGAAGGGAGTTGAGATGGCATCTTGTTCAAACGCTAAGAGGATCAGGATGCGCAAAGCATCACCAACTCTCTCTTAGCAGCAGTTAACCGTACATGTAAACGCATAAAGCGTGACGCTACGTGACCGAGACAAACAACGTTCGTCGTTTGTATTTAAAATATGAAATACTAAAATCCTCTAAAATTAAGCTTATATAATGAAATTTCATTTTCTCAAATACTAATGGCAAAAAGATGTTTAGAAAACTGCAAATCGCTCAGTCCAGTTTGCACCTGAGCCCTTCTGTAAAGTGATTGGATTCTTTTTCTCAAGGTTAGGATGGCATATGGCTGGCGTAGAAAAGGTTTACTCTAAGGAGAAGGGTTAGTGTCAGAAACTGGATGGTTTTTCTGGAGACCTTTTGATCTTTTCCAGCTCCGATGGTAAATATCTGAGAGCTGAGCTGATTTGTTATGACCAAAAATAAGCACCGACTCCCTCATAACGTTTTGTGATTTACTGTACGGTGTTGGCAAGAGTACATAATAGATAAGAGTGTGCGAAAGCTGCACTGGTAAAATATGATGAAGGTGATGAAATGAATGAATGATCTTGTGACCATAGAAGTCAATGTAAAAATTTTAGTGGAGAATCGATAAACTCAGAATTGAAAATATTAATCTTTGTCTGAAAAGATTTCGGTACTATTTTCTCCTTTTTCGAAAGGTTACAGAATCAGCCCCTGCTTAGAGTGGAACCAGAAACAAAAAAGCTGCAGACGAGAATATTACCGCAGCACCTCAAATTCGCAACTATTCGCATATAACTAGTGATGTTTCAGTTACTGTAACTGAAACTGTTTTTAGGAAGAGACCTGATCCAGAGTTGTTCACCGGCCCTATTTTTCGTGGACCTGCCGGAGCCACTTATCATATAATCATGTAGCTGGGTATTTAATATGCAAGCAAAAATAAAATCTATTTGATAGATTTAAGGCGGAAGACTATAGTCTTGTTTAATGAGATAGCCCGCATCTCCGGCCTGCCGACCATCCTAAATCTGGCTTGACTTTGGTCACCATCACCCGTCGGCCCACTGTGGACCTGGGCCGGCTTTGTCATCGACCGTCCGGCTGCCTTTCCAACCGGCCGACTGGCCAGACAGTCTAGCCAGGGCCGGTGCTAAACACGGCCTAAAGCTGAAGCTGAAACTGAAATTATTTTAAACTGCCGACTCAAACTGAAATCGCAACTGAAACTAGTTTGGGTAAATAACTGAACTCGGATTGATAGTGTTTTCAGTCATTCCTCCAGACATGAAGATTTGACGGTTTGGAGCTGCTATTCCGTTAATATTCTTCTGCATAATCCGTAGATTGCGCTGATGTATGTAGGTATTAAATCTTAAGGCTAGAAAACTGAGCAGAAGCTAAAACTTTGACTGAAACTGAGATTGAAATAAATTTCTGTTGACCGACTGAAACTGAAATTTATATTTTGGAACGTCAACTAAAAGTGAAACTGGAACTGAAACTAAAAGCATTTTACTGAAACAACACCACAGGTCTTCACTCTTGTATGTAGCTCTGGACTTAAAACAACTCTTGCGTGGAACCGTGGGACCACAGTTGTTCAATCATGTTTAAGAATTTTAAGTAATGGTTATGCTGCATTCGCTAATTTCCGTCCATAGTAAAAATTGCAGTCAGTATAATTCTAATAAGGCATTAACTAGGATAATAGTTAACAATGTCTGTTTCTTTATTAAAGCCATCATTAAGCCACGTATTCAGGTTTTCATTAATGGCGAATATTGGCCATTGGGTTATGCTTACCTTGGCGTTATTCCTAGTGTATGCCCATACAAAACATGTTACTATGATTTGGATTTGAATTCACAGTTCACCTTTGTTAGATTCTTAAATAAATGTCTCGATATGTCAATAATTCGATCAATCGATAATGCTTAGGTGATCTAAACTTCTTGTCCTGACTCCTGACATGTTTGCAGATTTGAGATGTTTTCTTTGTTCTTTCTTTTCTTTGGCCAATATTTTTTATTTTTTACGTTTCTTTTACACATTTTCGTCTGATCATTATTATTTATTACTTTCTTTTTGTCTTTCAATTTCTAATTTCTCTCTATCTTATTCATTTTTATATGTTAGTTTTGTTATCTTTGTTTTTCCGCAGTACAATAAATTTGTGCATCCATGTTAAAAGAAAAACTATTCTCTTTTCATGAACTTTAGAATAGAGCAAACTTTTCCTGTTTCTCATGAAAATAATGTTTAAATTTAAGCAGTTCATAATCTAAGCAGTCTAAATTCATAGCATTGCTGCGACTAAATGGTTCGTTGGTTTAATTGGTTGACTAAATTGGTTTAATTAATGACCTTACTGTGATTAGATAATACCTTGTTAGCTTGTTTGATTTTTCCGAATCCGTATGCTTTGGTTAGCTTTAAAAATGAATTCCACAAACATTACCCTTTGAGTTTTTTCTTCTGAAAACTTCAAACTTTGCTTAAAATTCGGATTTTATTGCACCAAATCTGCCAGGCAAAAAGCCAATGCCACTGAATTTGCGTGCAATCAAAGCTGAAGCTGGAATTATTTGTTAAACTACTTTGTTGATAGGGCTACACTTGGTAGCAATTTTATTATCTTGAGAAATGGGTTACATAACTATTTTTGCGTCGGTCATAAACTTTTCTATCAAAGCTTTCAGCTTCAACTTAGGGTTACGAAAGCCCTAGAAATTAATTGCTTCAATGTTTGCTATCATATTAAAGAGGTTGGACATATGGTTTCAGCGATTCAAGGAAGCGTCTTGATTTTAGGGCAGTAAAAAGACTAACTTTTCTTCTCCCATAAAAGTTTTCCGTAACACCGAATTATCTTCGACTAACGATGGCCTATAATAGTTATTTGTGTTTCTATAAAATCATAAACCTTTCGCTAAATTCTGCGAACAAACTGAGGCAATAAGCCGTAACACTTCTACAAATTTTGGCTCAAAAGAGGCCCATTTGTGCGCAGTTTGCCTACTTGATTGCACCAACATGGCGACTTAAATCTCTGCAATAATTGCAATCAGAAAAGCAACGTTTCTGTAAAGCACCTGAAACAAGAAAATGTTTAAGATTTTGTTGGGATTTCATCCTATTGTTTCCGGGTTAAGACTTACGTAAACTAACACGGGATACGAAAGTGTGAAACTTTTTTGCCTGAATTGCGCTAATAAACTAAAAGACAAACAGCAAGTTGCTACACTTCTTATTTCTTGCTGCAGCTTGCTGTAGTACACTTACCCACTTTTCGAATGATTCTAAACTGGTTCAAAATTATGTTTTCCCTTTATATGTAATTTAAGCGCAGATTGTAACCGATATCCAATCAGATTGCAGAAACGTTCCCCAAAATTGGAGCAGAGGATTACGGTAGTTTGTTTACACAGACAAAGATATCAATTTTTAGAAGAGGTTATGTAAGTGGCAGCAAATACTTATAATTTGTTTGAGTATGTGTACGGTACAACAACAATGAAAGAATGAATAGTCTGAAATGTTTAACTGAAATAACAGTGTTTTGACTGTTTTGACAAATATAAAAATGTTTATAAAATTTAGACTTCTTGCCCTTTCCCCTCACCCAGCGCTAACTTTTGATTTTTTTACCAATAACTTTAAAATTTTGTATGATTGCTTACTAGACGGTGATGATTTAAAAAATTTAAAATTTTATTTTGGTAAAGGGGGGCCTGGGAGAACCGAAAATGTTTTCCAGATTTTGCGAATGAAGACTTGCAAAGGTTTCCTGGGGCACTGAGCCCAAATCTGAAGACCATTTTTCAATTCAGCTTTCCCTTAGCTCAGTAGAAGCTTACATCTTTAGCTTAGAATTTTAGCTAACTGAGCTAACGAAAAGCTTAATCGAGAATCCGACTACATAGATTCGTGCACATAGCGTCGCAGAAAACCCCCCAGTTACCAGCAAAATCGAGGGGAAAACTTTCAGTTCCCATTGGTACCTCCTTACCAAACTAAAATTTAAAATTTGTAATTCATATTAGTTTTTAAATTTTTAAAAGTTTAAATTTCATCACCGTCAAGTATGCACCCATACAAAATTTTAAAGTTATTGGCCAGGAATTCAAAAGTTAGTGATGGGAGAATGCAAGAGATGCTCAAATTTGTCTAAAGTCTGACCAAAAAATGTAGGGAGCGAAATTGTTTTGTTTATACCGAACTACCGGTACATTTTTGCTGCAGCAATGTATATATTTTCTGAACCGTCATGGCATGAACTTTCTTTTGGTTGAAAAAATTTTTTAAAAAAATCAAAATTCATCAAAAGAAGCCGATTTTGTAAGTTTTGAAAGATCAGTAGAAACCAGGAACTAGCCGTTCGGCGGAAAATTAGCCCATGTCCCAGACGTATTGAATCCCGAATATCAGCTGATTTCGTCAAAAATTGCGATAGTTATTCAATTTTTTCAATTTTCAAAATCCTTTGATCTTTGCCGCTTTTCCAACTTTGACTGTCCATTACTCGCGACTCACTCAATGCAAAAATTTTTTAATTGGATTTTCAAGACCGCTTACGTGTCAGCTTTCATGTGATATATGTGGTTTTTCAAAATTTGGAAATCGATTTTTTCGAAAAATACCACTTTTTGACCCAAAATTTCGACAATGCAAATCCAGCAAAAGTGGGTAAAACTAACATTATCATAAAGCTTAATCTGAGCTGAATCTATCGATATAGCGTTTTTGTGGCTACTGCTTAAATTGCCCCAGCAACGAATTTTTAAACAATTTCCTATTTCAGCTGATTTCTGACAAGTTGTGCTATATTGTGCACTTGATTTGCCGCAAATAGTGTAAACTAGCCAAAAACCGGTTAAAAAGCGAAATGTTTTAAAATTGGTTGCGGATGCAATATAAGTCGTAGCCACGAAAACTTTATATCGTTGGATTCAGCTTAGATTAAACTTTATGATAATATTACTTTTGCCCACTTTTGCTGGATTCGCATTGTCGAAATTTTGGGTCAAAAAGTGGTATTTTTCGAAAAAATCGATTTTCAAATTTTGAAAAACCATATATATCACATGAAAGCTGACACGCAAGCGGTCCTGAAAATCCAATTGAAAAATTTTTGCATTGAATGAGTCGCGAGTAATGGCCAGTCAAAGTTGGAAGAGCGGCAAAGATCAAAGGATTTTGAAAACCGAAAGAATTGAATAACTATCGCAATTTTTGATGAAATCAGCTCATATTCGGGATTCTAAATGTTTGGGATATGGGCTAATTTTCCACCCAACGGCTAGTTCCTGGCTTCTACTGATCTTTCAAAACTTAAAAAATCGTCTTCTTTTGATGAATTTGAATTTTTAAAAAATTTTTTCAACCAAAAGAAAGTTCATGCCATGACGGTTCAGAAAATATATACATTGCTGCAGCAAAAATGTACCGGTAATTCAGTATAAACAAAACAATTTCGCTCCCTACATTTTTTGGTCAGTCATTTTAGAATTCAAAATTTTTAGGTGTTTTAGTTCTTTAGTTTTAATTTTAGTGCTACAGTGTGTTGTAGCCACCATTTTGGAATGATTTAAAGTTTATTTAAAATTATGTTTAATGAAATAAAATTTTAAAATTCAAAATTTTTAAATTTTTAAATTCTCAGTTTTGCGGCTTTATACTAGGTCTACATTTTGCCAACACCACAAAGTGGTTTTACTTTTTTACGCTAAAACAATTTTACTCTTGTGATCTAACTCTTGTTATGTCAATCTTGACTGCTTAGGTTAAGAGGTCTTTATCCCGTTTTTAACGGTGTTTAATTATTTTTGTTTTTTCTTTAACTCAGTATAAAGAGGACTTAACTAACTTTAGTCCCTGAAAGCTTGTTGTAGAAACTACGAACTATACTTTTGTAAACACCTAGGATTCAAATTTCTGTTTTTTTCTATGCTTTTCACAAAACTTGCCTTCTGGATACTTTCAAGACCATCCCTTCATAAATTAAAATTTCCTGATTAGACTTGTCTGTCATATCAGACTTTCTTACTTTCAACCGCCCCTCCAATAAAACTTATGGTTTTATGACAATCTGATAATGAAAATAAATGATTAAAGCTATTAAGGTTTACAACCGACCCAATCTACAACTGGCACGTTTCAGACGAAAAACGCCCTTTAATTCTTTCCTCTATAGGCAGTGATTCATTTTATTGGTGGCGGAAATAAAGCATTGTTTTTGCAAGAGTGAGAAACTTTTATTATCGCGTATTCACAAAAAAATGTGTGAAAATTGAAAATTTTAAACATTTTTGGTATTTTGAAATAACTAAAGGTGACACGTTCAAGTGAGTCATGTTTAGATGTATAGGTATGTCGTAGTTCGGTATATAATTCAGTTCAGTTCGGAACTGAACTAGTCCAGTATGTAATTACACACTGGGCTAGTTGAGTATGTAATCAGCATTTTCAACACATTTACAGTGCTATTACAGTTCTTCTTTATGAAACCCCTCACTGTGAGGTAGCAAAAGTTATGGGGTCTGTAGTCTGTAAAATTATGATGAAAGAAATTTGTGACATTTTCCACCGCCTTGCGTTTTCTTTTACTCTTTGAATTTTTCAAATTCTTTAATGTTGCTTCTATCTTTTTCTAATTAGCACAAAATTCACTGTTTTCCAAAGATAAGAAAACAACATAGGCTGAAGACACTGTTATCATCAAGTTGTTGTTATTGCTTGTTGTTATAGACAAAGGCATAAATTTCAAACAAATTTAAAATATTTATTTTTGTAAAACTTAAGTTTTCGATGTTTAGATTTACAGCAGCCAAATCTTTTTATCTTCAATGTTTGGCTCAACATCTCTTCAGTTTCTCAAAGTAGACTCTACTTTGAGACGTCAACTTGAGTTTACGCAACACTGTATTGAAAAATTCTTCGTCATGATCTGCAGAGCCAGCTTTGAGAAATTAAAGTGATGTTGAGCCAAAACTGAAGACAAAAAGTTTCGGCTGCTGTAAATCTAAACATCGAAAAGTTAAGTTTTACAAAAATAAATATTTTAAATTTGAAATTTAAGGCTTTGTGATTTGTCTATAACAACAAGCAATAACAACAACTTGACGATAACAGTGTCTTCAGCCCTATGTTTTCTTACTTGTATCTTTGGAATGTGAACTGTGCAAATGTGAATGTGAACAGTGAATTTTGTGCTAAATAGAAAAAGATAGAAGCAACATTAAAGAATTTGAAAAATTCAAAGAGTAAAAGAAAACGCAAGGCGGTGGAAAATGTCACAAATTTCTTTCATCATAATTTTACAAACTACAGACCCCATAACCTTTGCTACCTCACAGTGAGGGGTTTCATAAAGAAGAACTGTAATAGCACTGTAAATGTGTTGAAAATGCTGATTACATACTCAACTAGTCCAGTGTGTAATTACATACTGGACTAGTTCAGTTCCGAACTGAACTGAATTACATACCGAACTACGACATATATACCAATAAACGCCAGTAAGTACGAAAGATTCTGTATATTTATATTTTTCATGAATTCCTAGGATTAAGCACAATAATTGGATAGAACACAATAAAAAATAAATAAGAGAGACCTGTGCCGGGCTTCGAGGGCTTCGACCCAGTCCTGATACAGTGATCTTGGTTGCCACAATATTTGCAAACATTTGCTTTCAGAAGTTGTGAAAAACTAAAATTTTTGAAATAAGTTTTAGTCCATGAGGAGACAATGGCAAACTTTATATCTTCTTTGTAAGACAAAGTCTACATAGCTCCTTGACTTATTTTCTAACTATTCTTCTGAAACGAGAACGAGCTAAAAACTGTAACAATTTTTTAACTGGTCACTAAATAAACCAACAATTTTTTATCGGTTTTTAGACAGAATCTAATCTTTTTGTAGGATGCAGGGATTTATTGGAAAACCGGGTGGTCAGAGCTCAGTTACATAGATAGATAGCCAGGGTGAGGCCAAGTAACCCGGTTCTATCACTGAGGGGAATGGTTGGCAAACATTTACCCACTCCTCCCAAAAACAGAACGGTTCTCTGCAATTTGATTGGCTGTTGAACAATGCCCCAGAAATTGAGATGTACATATTCGCACTGGGTTGGGGCTAAGAAACCCTATTGTCATCACATGATGGCTGCCTTCTGGTCCTGTTCTTCTAACTGGCACCATACCCCGCTACCGTTGTCTATTCCCCACCCGTGTATATATCTCTAAACTGTTTCACCTCTGCAATATGGTTGGCTTTTTGTGCAACGCCCCCCCCCGGCAATAAAAAGGGGACATGGCGTGTTCCATCGTCTGTAAGCTTTGTGGATTACGTATAGAGACTATACGAGCAATATTTCTGGGTATTGGACTCGTGAGTTAAAGACTTCAAAACTTAAAGATTTCAAATGTGATTTGAAGTGAAATCAAAACATTTGATTGATTAATTCAATCTGAAGTTTTTATGTTGACTTTTTTGACCCAGTCTTTCGATCATTCAGTGATTTGAGTATTTATTCAGGAACTCACTATTCTTAATTCATTTTACTCATTTTATCTAACTATTTGATTAATTAATTTGCTTACTATATTTTACTTTGAGTTCTGCCTGTAAACCGAAGCGTTTCACAATTTCATCTTCGCGATTTCAACTGAGAATTTCAAACTAGAGCCCATTAGCATTCAAGAAACCGAAAATCTCTGCTCTCTGCAAATGTGCCAATAACTAAACTTTTTATTATTGGTAAAATTAGCATTGTATAGTACAATTGCTGTAATATTAACCAGACAGAATCGTTTCCTTTTCTAAAAGCTTCATTTTAATTTCTAATTTCCAGAAAATTGCTGGTTGCAAACGGCACTTGGAGAGGGCAATTTATCATTGAAACATGACTGGCCGGTCAAATTAAGTGCGGTCAGTTGTTGCGCGCGTGCGGCTTTACTACAAGGAGATTAAAGTTGGCAAGGGGGTTTAGGTGTAACACAATAAATTAAGTAGGGGCACATTTGTTGTGTACGTTTTCGTGGATTTCAAAAGTTTTGCCTGGCAGACAGGCTGTCGCCAAAGAGCGCCACAGAAAAGAGTTTGACAATTCAAAGCCCTCCGTAATTTTCCCCCTCATTGACAAATTGCTACAAAGTTAAACACTCACTTTAGAGTGCAAACTGCAAAACCTGCAACTTTTAGCAATTTATAATGACAAGCGCGTTTGCGGTACCCCCTTTAACACACCCTTTGGTGGCAGATAAAAGTTTTGAGGTTTTCGAATTGATAAAATTGATAAGCCTCCGGAAAACAACCCCAATATCAGATTACCCCGACTGATAAAGTCCTATTTGATAAACCGTTTGCAGATGACATAAGCTCGTTCGTGGAAAAGGAAAATTTTGAAAATTTCAAATTTCGAAAGTGAAAATGTTGGCCGATTTAGGACACACCCTGTGAAAATGACAAAGTAAAAGTTTAATTACAAGTTAGGACGTAGGACGTACCAAATGGTACGTAATGATTTGTAACCTATTTAATTTTTGACATGCCAATGTCCAAGCTTACGTCCTATTTTCATAAAGCTTTGCCGGATGGTACCCGGATTCCGGGTACGGGCCGGATCCGAAAATGTGGACCCGAAGCCAACTCTGTAACTCCTGAGATATTAAAACATTTTTGTATCCTACGTAAAACATTTCATTTTTTAGTCATACCTATGTAATTGCCGAGAGGTTTCGTTTAGATTTCTGCCGTCTTACCGTGCTTCTTCTTATTTTATTTTAGGTGTAGCGTGTGCAGTACCTGGAAATGTGTCAGAATCAAACTTTATTACTCCTAATTTTAGTATTTAGTAACAGTACTGTAATAACAAGCATAATCGTTCCATTTCCAATTTCTAATTTCCTGAAAATTGCTGGGATGTTATTTCAATTCCCCGCACGCAAAATCCTGAAAACATTTCCAATCGAGATGGAATCTTGTATGGATATATTTTCGACCACGCTGCGTTCAAATTACAGCAAATTTTTTGATTTCGCGAAATTTGATTTTTTAAGGGGAACGAACCACGTCTTTGTCTTGCTGAAAAGTTGTACATAAGGGTTTTGGGGTCGTAGCGTAGCGTCGGATCCAAAGTGCGTTTTTCGATTCAGCCTTTCGTTGGTTAGCTCAGTATAAGTAA
This sequence comes from Trissonchulus latispiculum, assembly GCA_030248195.1. NCBI lineage: Eukaryota > Metazoa > Nematoda > Enoplea > Enoplida > Ironidae > Trissonchulus > Trissonchulus latispiculum. Next base: position 27,740 of record JASAND010021846.1, read on the forward strand.
AGATGTAAAAGCTTAAACTGAGCTAAAATGAAAAGCTGAATTGAAAAACGAACTCCAGATTCTTGTTCTACGACCAGAAAACTCCTGTTTATACGATCTAGCAAAATCGCAGACACAAATTTTCAGTTTCCTTTAGAAATTGAAGAAAAAATTAAATTTTGAAAAATCGAAAATCAAAAAAGGGGGGGAGAGGGGGGGGGGGGGGGGGGGGGGGGGGGGGGGGGGGGAAATCACTGTCGTCGAAAACATAAGCAACTTTAGCTAATTTGGTCAAGGATTTTGAGTGGTGGGCGGTAATCTGGAAAAGATCTTTCAGTTTAGTCAACTCAAGAAGATCTGGGAGAGGTATTCTGCGCTTTACATTTTCAGTTTAACTTATTTTTCCAATTACTGTTTTGCAGGAAATAATATAATAAATTCATCACCAGATTTGCGGTCCCACTTTTTTCAAACTGCCTCAATTTTGGAGCAGAATATTTAAACTTTCCATAAGAACAGGGGATAGACAAGAAGTCTCCGGGTTTGTGATTACAGCTGCTTCAGCTTAAGAGTTTGACAGGCGTGCATTTTCCAGGCAGAGAATGGCTTTTTGGAAGGCTAAATGGGCCCGTTAGGAAGCAAATAACAACATGACAATTAACAAATTATTTGGGCACAATTGCTCTCGTGCCGAAGGCAAATAAAGCTGTTAAATTGCCTTCAACTCTTGAGAAATTTGCGCGGCAGACTTGCAGACGCCGGTTGTGGGTAAAAGCAGGGACAGGGACAGGGACAGGGTTTTTTTTTTTTTTTTTTTTTTTTTTAGACAGGGACGGGTGGGTAAAGACCAGGGACAGGGTAATACCAAGAACATAAGGGGACGGATGGGTAAGTAGGGAATTTTTTTTTTTTTTTTTTTTGCAAGGACGGGTTTTCGGGGTAAACCCAAGGACGGGTTTTTTTTTTTCCAGGGACTATTCTTTTTTTTTTTTTTTTTTTTTAATGGGTAAAAGCAGGGACGGCTCAGGGACGGGTTGGTAAAAGCAGGGACGGCTCAGGGACGGTCAAGTGAATTATATGTCTTATTATATATTATATGAAATATATTATATGAGTCATATGAATATAGTTTTGGACAATCAGTAAGTCGTGTGAGCTTGTAATTGTATTATGTGCAAGTAGGAGCTTATTGTATCTTATATATAAAATGTATATTACATATATGTATATTGATATTGAATCCTTAGTCCTTATCAAGGGTTAAAGAGGCTTTAAAGTAAGTTTTTGATACTTTTAATTACATAATTTTTAAGACTCTTAATTTAACTTATAATCTAACACAAGTGCCTTAGGAAAACATTTGAAACTTTTTGGTCAATGACATGGTACTGACTAGTTTTATAGATATGACTGCATTTCTCGGACACGACAGGTCCTAATATAGACGCAAAAACCACACTGGCAGAGGCTCAGACGCCTTAAGTACAGACATACAGACGCACGCAAAATTTAATTGCAAATTTTCCCAGCACACAAAGTATTGATTGAACTAAACGATGTTTTCTATATGTGCATACATCGCTGATAATTAACTCGATGGTTCCTGAGCCGGTCCTGCTTTTACCCACCCGTCCCTGGGGCGTCCTGGATTTACCACTCCGTTACGATACTTACCCATCCGTCCCTGAGTTCCCACCAACCCCGTCCCTGAACCGTCCCTGCTTTTACCAACCCGTCCCTGAGCCGTCCCTGCTTTTACCCACCCGTCCCTGTACTTACCTGTCCGTCCCCGAGTTTACCAACCCGTCCTTGAGCCGTTCCTGCTTTTACCAACCCGTCCCTGAGCCGTCCCTGCTTTTACCAACCCGTCCCTGACCCGTCCCTGGGTTTACCCACCCGTCCCTTTACTTACCCATCCGTCCCAGAGTGTACCAACCCGTACCGGAGCCGTCCCTGCTTTTACCAACCCGTCCCTGACCCGTTCCTGAGCCGTCCCATCCGCTTTTACTTTTACCGCCCGTCCCTGAGCCGTCCCTGAATTTATCAACCCGTCCCTGAACCGTCCCTGCTTTTACCTATCCGTCCCTGGGCCGTCCCTGGGTTTACCCACCCGTCCCTGTACTTACCCCTCCGTCCCTGAGTTTACCAACCCGTCTCTGAGCCGTCCCTGCTTTTACCCACCCGTCCCTGACACGTCCCTGGGTTTACCCACCCGTCCCTGTACTTACCCATCCGTCCCTGAGTTTACCAACCCGTCCCTGAGCCGTCCCTGCTTTTACCCACCCGTCCCTGGCCCGTCCCTGGGTTTACCCAACCGTCCCAGACCCGTCCCAGGGGTTACCCACCCCTCCCAGGTCTTACCCAACCGTCCCCGTTCCTGTCCCTGTCCCTGGTTATACCCACCCGTCCCTGTCCCTGTCCCCTCTGTCCCTGTCCCTGCTTTTACCCACAACCGC
>JASAND010021847.1:0-44799 GCA_030248195.1 Trissonchulus latispiculum
ACTAAAACTAATAACATCTGACGTGCATCCTTCCTCGTCTAGTCACAACATCCCACATCTTTTGCCAGGATTAAGCAAGCAAGCAAGCAGTATTTACTGGACAATTGTTTCATTAAAAACTGTAGTTCCGTGTATAGATAGTAAGTTTAAAGAAAATATTATTCTTACTTGTCAATACCGCATATTTGCTGAAATCAGCCAGTAAATACAGTGTTTGAATACAGAAATTACTACGACATATACGTACATATTTGTTTTTGCTCAGTCTTCAAGGTCATCCCTGGCTTTTTCCTACAGGGGAGGGATGGTGGGGGTGGCCCCCCCCCCCCCAGAAATTGGTCCCCGAATTGGGTTGCCCCCCCGGAATCGCCCCTCCAGGATTCGGGCCTTCCCCCACAACTCCAGTCATGGTTTGAGGGTAACTTTGGAAAATTTTAGGCTGGGAGTCGCTAGGAATTTTTCTTTTGGATTTTGTGGAAGTGCGATGGTCCGATTATGTGTGCTATCGTCTGATTAACTAATCAACGACCTTTCTCTCTGATACATCTGATCCCACATCAATGTCAAGTTTGCTTTCGGTGATAGACGTCAGTAGTGGATAGAAATTTTTATTGGATAAGTAAGGTTTATACGAGGTTTATTTTTTTTACAGCTGTTTCGCATCATTTCATGATCTGTAGTGCTGTATTTCAGGCTTTAGGATTGCACTCGTCCAGTCACCTGGATTTGCCCTCGGACGGTGGCTCGGGCTCCGCCTGGTCTCCGGCTGTGATTCGAGAAATTTATAGGCGGGATGGCCCTTCTGGATTTTTCCGTAGCTACTTAGCCTCAGTTCTTTGCTACGTTCCCAATTCGGCCATTCTGTGGTCGACTTGCATGTTCTATTCAGGTTTGTCATTCGTTCATTATCTTGAATTTTAGTCGATGCTCAGTGTTGGACTTCATCAGTCATCTTCACTTGATGACTGCATTGAGTCGCGCCTGAAACTAATTTCTCTGATTAGTAAACGCTTTTTCCTAAACAGTTCACCGGCTAGAGGACTGGAAGTGATGTTGCTGGTGTAGTGTAATTATATTGCTTTCTTTTTTACACGAAAATGAAAACAACTCTGATTGCATCTAGTAGATCGAGTGCTTAATCTGTTGAGTCGAGAGAAGAGAGGTGTGTTTCAGCTACGCGGGATTTGTTAAGTAGAAATACTTTTATCCAGCTGTTGGTGTTGTGTATCTGGTAATATTTTCATTTCAGAACACTGGGTGATCTTATGTCCTGGTTGGTGCTCTCGGTTTGCAGTGCAGGTTGTGTGCAGCTCCTTGTGCGGGCATGACGGCAGCTGCTTTAACTAACCCTTTAGATTTGCTCCGAGCCAGACTACAAAGTACGTGGTTTTTAATAAAGTAAATAACTGGCCCGTCGGTTTTAGATACACGTTTAGGAAAACCTATTTTTATTTTTTTACTTACTTTTTTGTATTTGTATTTGCCTATTCACGCTGTTTAATAACGTTGTCAAGTGTTGTTGTTTCAGTGTAGAAGTTATGAGCAGAAATACTTCCTACGTTTTCATGTCGTGGGTCAATACTCGATACGGTCCTCAGAAAGCTTACCATAATTTATTTTTATAGGTTCAGCGTTCTCCTCTTAGGCAAACTCTGAGAAAGCTGTTGCACGACGAGAGGCGGAAAATACTCACTAAAGGTTTGACTGCTCGCCTGCTTTCCTCTGCCATGTTTTCGACATTAATTTTAACTGGCTATGAGACTTTGAAGAGGTTTAGTGTTAGATCAGATTATAAAGATTTAGTCAGATGGTAGTGATAGATAGATCGTTTAATAATAATCGTTTAATAATGTAATTTTTATTGTTTTGTTTTGTTTTGATCTTATTCCTTGTATATATATATATATATATATGTATATATATATATATATATATATATACGGTTTAAGCTATATGTATTTTTATTTGTTAAGACAGCGGCTTTATAAATTCGCTCTTGAAATAACAGAAGTGCTCAAAACACAGTAAAATGTGCTAAATATGTTTCGTCAGTTTTCTTTATTTAGCTCTTTATTACTTAATAAATTTAATTTCAATTGTCTAAGTTTTGAAAATGTATTATGAGAAGATTTTTGTAGCTATGTGGACTACTTATAAATATGTTGTTTTTGTTACGTATCATGAGTTGAGTAGTAAACTATTTCAGTCGTTTATGTAATAAAAGCAGATGTCTGTCTTTGTTACGGTAGGTCTTAGCCTTTTACTTCTAACCAACTTATAAAATTGAAGGTAGCTATTCTTTTTAGAAAGTATGATTAATGTGGCTGTGCATTCGCTTGACTTTTGTTGTGAGACATCTCACTCCTCCGTCTTTTATTACTCAGGGCCGGGGTAGCCTTAGAGGTTACTACGATGAAGGGATATTCGAAATATTCGTTCATTTCAAAGTAAGTATTCAATATTGCGGCGAATTTTCGGACTTGTATTGGCTTCTGCGTTAAAATTCGACTGAAACACTGGAATGTGTTTTGGGTACAAAACTTGAAGAACCATTAATTGTTCTTAGCTCAAGTTAAATTTTTGCACATGCACAACACTCTAGTTACATCATGGAAATTTTTCACCTACAATAGTTTTTTAGTTGGACAAATATGTATTGCACTCTAACTGGCATGTTGTGTTCTAGAGCACATTCTTTCAGTATTATTAGAGCATTTAATGTGTTGACACGTCTGTATTGTTTGTTCTGATCTATTCCAACCAGTTTATCGTGCAATTTCACCAGCACCACTATGTTAACTAGTGCTCGGAACGGTTCCACTAGAACCGGTAGAACCGGAACTGGAAGGATTTTTAGAACCGGAACCGGTAGCATTTGGAACCGGACCGGTTCCAGTGTAATTTGTTTCAGATGTTTTGAAAAATGTATCCAAAAATTAAGTTTTCGCCTGCAAATTTTCAAAATTTCTCTAGCTTTCAAATAACACTTTCAGTCTGGAAATTCTGAAAATTTTTCTAGCTTTTGAATGTAGTCTTTTGAAAGTTTTCCGAAACCTATTATGCGGCATTATTTTTTAACATGTAAGAGTTATAACTTTTTCTTGCATGTTGGTAAGATATGCAATTACTTTTGAGCTGATGATTCCTTTTTGGAGTAACCAACTTTGAAGCACTAATAATAATTGTTACTTGGAGCAAGGTCTGTCTCTTGTGCATTTTATTGTGCACATGCACACTTTTTTCCAAGCTGCACACTTAAATTTATTAATGCACACTTAAATGCACAGTCAAATTGTACTTCCGCTAACCACAAAGTGTCCTAAAAAATTTCGAAAGTGCTTCAAATTTTAAAAAAGCTCTAGCTTTTAGCTGGGGGCTGCCGCCCCCAGACCCCTGCATCTTCTTACTATTTTTTGATCACAGCAACGTCGCAAAGATCTTACTTCTGTTCTATTCTTTCTTGTTTACAAAAGCCACTAATTAATTATTGAAATATTTTGGCTTTGGGTTGTATTTATATACTTATATATGTCCCTTCATTGTCAGAAATAAACGACTGGATTAAGCCAATTTGATACCTAAATGTATTTCTTAAAGTATTTCTTCACATTTTTTCCTTTTCAACGGTTCGACGCGTACAATGCTAGCTCTCTTACTGCCGTTTGTTAATCTGTTAAAACGACAAGAAATTGTTCAGAAAAATGTTAAAATGCAACATTTTTTTCCAAAATTTTTTCCAATAAAAACATTTTTTCCAAAACGCACCCTATTTTTATTAATATGCACAAAAAATGCACAAATATCCGATATCTATCAAAAACAAACCCTAACGAACCTAACTTTGGTTTTCTAGAGTTTTCACTGAATATTAGAATAGGTGCATACAGATTTTCGCAATTTTCTCTTAGTAGACAGTCGTTGACAAACAAACATATGAATTCTTTACTGTTTCCAAATTTTTACATTTTTCCACTTCTTACAGCTACAATGTACCGCCAAATGTCAAGAAATAAGATTCCAGTGTATATGTCTTGCTGTATCAATGCAAAAAAGAAACATGACTAGTTTTTGAGCAAGCAAGATAGAGGATTGCGAACAATTAACAAATTCTTGGTCAATTGTCAAGCAAAATAAATCAGAGGAGAGGACCAGCTAATTAGTGGCAGCAAGAGTACATAATGATAAGAGTGTGACAAGCGTCACATTCTATGCAATGAAGACAAAAACTATGCTATGCCCGCTAACGGCAAACCCAGCACAAATTCACCCTCCTCTCACACCGCCCCTATATTGGTACGTGGTCCAAACGGGGGTCGCTCACTGCTTTGCATAATTACACGCTGAAATTAACAGGGGCCCAATTTGGGGAGGGGGTGCAAGCGTGTATGCTTAACACATAGATGTACAAAATATGCTAAGCGAGTGAGCGACCCCCGTTTGGAACTATGTACCTATATAGGGGCGGTCTGAGAGGGGTCAATTCGTGGGGGGGGGTCAGCCGTTAGCGCGCATCGCATAGTTTTAGCCTTCATTGCATAGAGTGTGACGCTTGTCACACTCTTATCATTATGTACTCTTGGTGGCAGTGACATGCTGTGAATGCGTAAATCCTATACTTAGTGACAGTTGAACAAACTATTACCATGGGACACAGGAATCGAGTTTAGGATTGAAATTTTTTACATATTCATTACACTTTTAACACATTTTAACACTATTAAAACTGGCATAAAAATTAATTACTATTTTACATGTAAATTAATAACGTTGAGCATATAACAACGTTGGCTCAAGGTTTTGGTCCAATTTATATAAAAAACTAAAAAATTGAATTATAAGCCTTTTTACAAAAATCTCAATTGGAACCGGAACCGGTTTCAAAAATCGGAACCGGTCCGAGCACTAATGTTAACCCCATCAAAACTGCTTCCTGATTCTATACGCTTCTGGGATGGCCCGGCCGGCCAAAGGTGGCCTGACCGCTAAGCTGACGAAAAAAGGCCAATTTTGTGTTACGGCTACAGGGCTGAGGGAACAAGCTAGAGAGACGCGGCTTGTTGCATAATAAACTTTGGGATAGGTAGCGTGTCATAACCGACGCGATTTTCGATATCTGTCCGGGATCGTTCAGGCGTCCGGCCAAATAGCCATTTTGGAAAAATTTCTAAGTACCAACTCCACAGAAAATAGCCAAAAATAGGCATAAATGTTAAATATACAGTTTTGGGCCATATAGTGGGACGTATATAAGGGTTATCGGGGCCGCTGAACACTATGAGCATAGTCGCAGCGCTGTGCGGTGCTGCCTTCGTGCTGTACTGTAATGCAGCAACCATAGAACGTTGGCTGTAGACTTAGTGTGAACGGTTAAACATATTAAATTGGGTGTATGTATAGGTAGCTTAGGGCATGGCTAATTAACATAGATACGTTTCGTATATCTGTTACGATGTCGCTGCGTGGTTGCGCGGCAGTAGGGTGAAGTACAGCACGGCCGATAACTAGTTACAGATAAGTTACCATCGTCTGAAATTTTGCATATAACTACACAAGAGCATTCGAAATCGTGCCGTATAAGTTTCCTTCATTGGCAGTTTAATTTGCATCTGGTTGCGCTGCAGTAGTGTGCTGCTGAAACACAGTACGGCCTATAAACTACAGTTAAGTTGCCATCGTTTGAAATTGTGCATATGACTTGACTGCACAAAAGCATTAGAAATAGTGTCGTATAATTTTCATTCATTGGAAGTGTAATTTGCTTCTGGTTGCGCTGCAGTACAGTGCTGCAGAGTACAGCACGGCCTATAACTAGTTACAGATAAATTACCATCGTCTGAAATTTTCCATATAACTGCACGAGAGCATTCGAAATCGTGCCGTATAAGTTTCCTTCATTGGCACTTTAATTTGCATCTGGTTGCGCTGCAGTAGTGTGCTGCTGAAGCACAACACGGCCTATAAATAGCTACAGTACAGATAAGTTGCCATCGTTTGAAATTTTGCATGTACCTGTAGAAGAGCATTAGAAATCGTGCCGTATAAGTTTTCTTCATTGGCAGTTTAATTTGCATCTGGTTGCGCTGCAGTAGAGTGCTGCTCAAAACCAGCACGGCCTATAAATAGCTACAGTACAGATAAGTTGCCATCGTTTGAAATTTTGCATGTACCTGTAGAAGAGCATTAGAAATCGTGCCGTATAAGTTTCCTTCATTGCCAGCTTAATTTGCTTCTGGTTGCGCTGCAGTAGAGTGCTGCTCAAATACAGCGCGGCCTATAACTAGCTACAGATAGGTTGCAACCGTTTCAAATTTTGCGTGTAACTGTAGACGAGCATTAGAAATCGTGCCGTATAAGTTTCCTTCATTGGCAGTGTAATTTGCATCTGGTTGCGCTGCAGGAGAGTGCTGCTGAAGTACAGTACGGTCTATAACTACCTACATAAATAAGCTGCAATCGTCATTTTTTCATATAACTGCAGAAAAGCATTAGAAATCGTGCCCTCTAAGTTTTCTTGGTGCAGAAGTACAGCACGGTTTATATAGAACAAGCTACAGATAACTTTCTGCGACTTTCTAAAATATTCTTGCCATCGGTAGTAGATGAGGGTTTTCTGCCAAAATCGAGGACAAGGGACAAAATGGTACTTTTCAAACTTCTTTGTTCTGTGGGTTCGGTTGACTACTGGGGGGATTTTTAAAGTTTCTTTCACCAGCTTTAATTTTTTGCTTAAAGTTTACTGAGAACCTTAAAAATGAAATAGGACAGGAATAAAAATGCTCCCATGGAGCATGAAAAAAGCAATATGGGTGACATGGGGTTTTAAGCGGACACAGGACTAGGTTTTAAAACGTTAATATGGGAGGAGCAGGTCGTAAATGCCAGGATGACTAGGTTTAAAGCGCATTAATATTGACCAGCTTCGCTGAACAACCCATATTCGCGGAAACTGCCCAGCCTGATGCCGACGGAAGTTCTTCAGTAACAGTTTATCAATTTGTAAGCATAACTCAGCGTCTGCAACAACTATGTATGTAAGTTGTACATAGTAGTGCTGGGACCGGTTCCGATTTTTGAAACCGGTTCCGGTTCCGGTTCTTGACTACCGGTTCCGGTTCCGGTTCCGGTTCCGGTTCCGGTTCCGGTTCTAGGTACCGGTTCCGGTTCCAATTGGTATTTTTGATAAAAAAGCTAAAATCACACGATTTTTTATTTTCTTTGACAATTGCTATAAAAACTTAATATATTTAACTGCACAAAGCTATGAACGTGTTTTTAAACAATGTTTTTGCTTACTTTTTACTATTTATATGCAAATATTTACTGTGAAAAAGATATGGTTTGTTTCATTTTTACCAATATGTTGTGGAAATTTTAGCTACCAGAGCTTACCTTTACCAAACTACTAAGTATTCTCAATCTAGATAAACTTTTAGCTACTGTCCTTCAGAAAGCCAACGTCGCACAGAACTTTCCTCGATCAATTTCAAGCAGTCCAATAAAATTTGCTTATCGATTCAACAACTACAGTTACAACATTACAAAGTTAATGATTGAAAAAGCAGCTAATCTCATCTCGGGGTCGCAGATTTTTTGTGATCGAAAACTATAGCAGAAAACATTGGGGAAAATCGTTGAACGAGAATTAAAACTTTTCGAGCACTTATGCAGCACAAAGGTACAACTAACTTCATACCTTTAAAACCAAAAATGGTATGCTACGATAAATAAAGTCAAGCTGCTACGTTTTTATTTTACATAGAACTTGTTTTAATTTTTGTAGCTGAAATAAACAAATTTGTAACAAAAGAGCGCTATTCCCTTATCAAATCCTAAACCTATATATCGCAAAAAGTACTAAAATATGACTATGAAATATGAAAATTTTTAATAAATGCATTTTTTCGGTAGCGCTAGCCAATTGCTATTAATTAAATAAGAACGGTACCTCAGGGATACTGTTGCTCAGCTTAACCCTTAATCTGGAGTTGCGCCTTCAGTATACTGGTTTGCTTCAGTTGAAGTTTGCACACAAAAATTGCAGAGGCAACAGCTAAAGCTGGAAGAGTTGCCGTAAGCATCAAATCCTTAATGCTTACCTTTGTCATCCTTAAAGAAGAGTTAACACTGAATACACCTTAGTTTTTCTTTTTCTACAACCTTTTCAGAAAACTTAAAACATTGACTGAAAACTGTTATTAAAAAACTATTATGAATTATGAAAACTATTATTATCGTAAAATTGATATAAATCTTCTGCCATTTACACAACATCTTTCAAAAACAAAATTTCATATCTAAATAGAAGTACCAGAATAAAGTTAAATTCCAAATGCTAAATTCAAATTCATAAGAAAATTTTAAAATTTTACAAAATAAACCTTGATTGAAGTTTAAAACAGCCAAAATTAACACTAGAACCGGCCGGTTCCAAAAGCCACCGGTTCCGGTTCCGGTTCCGGTTCCGGTTCCGGTTCTAAAAATCCTACCGGTTCCGGTTCCGGTTCCGGTTCCGGTTCCGGTTCTACCGGTTCTTTTGGAACCGGTCCCAGCACTAGTACATAGGGTTATTAGTTGGGTTCGAAAACGCAACTGCACAATGTAATTCTTACGTTTTCGAAAAAACTCATTTTCGCACACTGCATCCCATTTTAAAAAACAAGACTCCTGGTAGAGGACAAATCAAGGAGACATTACATGCAGATTCAAAACTGGTCAAAATAGCACATTGATGATTATGATATTCGGATTTAACTTTTACTCAAATCACACATTGCCAATCAAAAGCTCTCAATGCTCTCAATGTACCACTGCTGCTTCTTGAATTATATATGGTCCGTCCGCAAAGTTGCCAAATTAAAGCTGGCGTTAGTTACGTCAAATTATTTTGGTTGAAGGAATTTGTTGTCAGGGAGATGTCAAACGTGGTGAAGCATGAAGGTCCATATGCAAATGGGAAAATTTCATGAGTTGTGCTGCAGAACCTTCAGTTATATATACCCAACATTTAGGTTTCACTTAGCTTTTGTCGTTGTACTTTTGGAGAAGTGGACAAACCGATTGAAAGTTAAGGTGGTGATTCCCTTTGGTCACATAATGTTTACACCATTATTACTCATTCATTACTTGGAGTTAAGAAGCCATTTTTACATCAAAATGTAGCTTAACATTTTCTCTTTTTAATGCATGCCACGAAACTAATGTTGCTTTTTTAAAATATTTTAAACACATTTTAGAAGAAGTATAATTTTTCAGAATTTTTGCAGACTCAAGTAAATTTTTTGGCGAGACATCGGTTATATCATTCGATACCTCCATCAAATAGCTGGGGACGATTTTTTATTTATTGCGAAATCGCTCTTCGTTATAGAGAAATAAGCTGAAATGTGAGCGTAACTTGGATTTTGCCTACTTTTTCCAAATTTGTCAAGCGATTACTTTAGCTAGAAAGCAGCAACCGGGGCAACTAAAAAATCGTCCCTGGGTATATTTGTGCCGAACGCATTTGTGCAGTAGCAGCCCTCCAGATTGCATGGTGAATGCTCCACAATCTTTGGAAGAAAATTGGTCGTGTTTTTGCAAAAACTACATTTTTTATGATAGCAGCCTACAGGATAGCAGTTGGAAGACGATCATGCGTCGGATAATTTGTCCCTGTGAGACCTTCAGATCGACGCCCTTAGTTTGATTTTACGGCTTGCGTAGTTCAAGAAATGTTGGATTATTTGGTTTCTGCAAAAATGACAAGTTTTCGACGCCAAAACAAGAGAAACGGCTCTATCTCACGGTAGAGAAAAGCTAGAAACTTGCTTTAAAAAGCAAAAATGTGAAGCTCAATGAGATCTTTCGAATGAATATAGTCATAACTGTAGAGCAAATACCAAACGTTCGGAAATTGGGAATAACCACTCTGCCCGGAAATCTCGAATTTTTGAATCGGGATTGCGCGGAGGGTGTTAGAACGCTAAAAGAACTTATTTCGGAAAGTTTCATCAAATTTCATCTTGGTTTACGCCGCCAAATAACAATATGTGCCCAAAAGGAATCACCACCTTAACCTCATTGGAGTTGACTTGCACGCCAACTATCTTTTCCTTGCTGCTGATCTCCACCAGTGACAACTATAACTGGCAGCAAGAAAGATGAAGGCTAATTTGCATATTGCAACAAAACTCACAGAACGTTCTGATATTAAATTCTCAGCCGACGGGGTCTTGTTTGAAGGATTCCAACGAAAGAAAATTAAATTTTGAATATATACAGATTTTTTTATTAAAAAGGTATTAACTACATATGATTGACGACTTCTTTCGTGCTATACTTGTCAGTGTAGTATCTAAAATGCTAGACACAAAAACAAGTTAAGGTATATATAGAAGTGTTACAATCAGAGCCCCCTCCTACAAAAACAGCCAGCTAATGAGCCCTGCAGTGAGCATATGGTGGAATTTCATCAGTCGGTGAAAACAGTTCAATAGGAGACTCAAACGACCACAAGTATCTCGCCTCTAGGCGAGATAGTAAAAATATTTTTTGAAAGGAAAATAGAGTCGCCATGGGCTTATTCTATTACTGAAATTCAATTTAAAATTGTGTTAAGAAACAACCACCGAATTTAAACGTGATTAATGAAATTATGTCCTGAAATTACCATTGCACTCGTTCATTCCAGCAATCTACCGTGAGGAAAACTTCGACTGCTAAAGAACGCGTGTCAAAGTTAAACATATGTAGGAAGCCGAGGAGTGACTGTGACACTTTTACACCGTATTCAGGGTTCTGTCAGTACAAAGATTCAGCCTCCGGCGGAATAAAATTCGAATTACGCGAAATCGAAAAATTTTGCCCTACATATATAAACTCAGTAGAGTAGGTACAAAAAATCTTCAGGGGGGGGGCGGTTTGGACCGAAGTCGGGGGGGGGGGGTAAAATTTTTTATTTTTTTGCTGAGCAATTATATGAACACTACATACAAAATTTTAATAAGGTTCTAGCTTAACTCTATTGTAGCCGAAAGCTGCATGCTATGTAAAACCCAAACAGGAGGGTCTGGGGGGCGGGACCCCCCAGAAGTTGAGAAAATTTTACAATTTTGCCATTAACACTATGGCAATATTGAATTCTTAGCATTGTATATATATATATATATATATATATTTATATATATCCAGTATATATCCACCATTTAAGGCAATCATGTTTGCAGTAAGTTAATAAAACTACAAAGCTGGCAAAGCAAAGTAAAGTAAAGCAAAGTAGTAAAGTAGTGCTGGGACCGGTTCCAATTTTTGAAACCGGTTCCGGTTCCGGTTCTTGACTACCGGTTCCGGTTCTAGCTACCGGTTCCGGTTCTAGCTACCGGTTCCGGTTCCAATTGGTATTTTTGATAAAAAAGCTAAAATCACACGATTTTTTTATTTTTTTGACAATTGATATAAAAACTTAATATATTTGACTGCACAAAGCTATGAACGTGTTTTTAAACAGTGTTTTTGCTTACTTTTTACGATTTATATACAAATATTTACTGTGAAAACGATATGGTCTGTTTTATTTTTACCAATATGTTGGGGAAATTTTAGCTACCAGAGCTGACCAAAATACTAAGTATTCTCAATCCAGATAAACATTTAGCTACTGCCCCTCAGAAAGCGAACGTCGCACAGAACTTTCCTCGACCAATTTCAAGCAGTCCAGTAAAATTTGCTTATCGATTCAACAGCTACAGTTACAATATAACGAAGCTTAATCATTGAAAAAGCAGCTAATCTCATCTCGGGGTCGAAGATTTTTGAGATCGAAAACTATAGCAGAAAACATTGGGAAAATCGTTGAACGAGAATTAAAACTTTTCGAGCACTTATGCAGCACACAGGTACAACTTACTTCATACCTTTAAAACCAAAAATTGTATGTTACAATAGCTGCTAATTTTTTATTTTACATAGAATTTGTTTTAATTTTTGTAGCTGAAATAAACAAATTTGTAACAAAAGAGCGCTATTCCGTATCAAATCCTAAACCTATATATATATATATATATATAAGCAAAAGTACTAAAATATGACTATGAAATATGAAAATTTTTAATAGACCATCAAAGGCATTCTTTTTCGGTAGCGCTAGACAATTGCTATTAATTAAACAAGTTGGCCCCAAAAGGGGCAATATTCCTTTGCAGACCCGTTATTATTCCATTGCAAGAATTGTTTTTAAAGACCAGTTTTCAGTACTAAATTTTATCACTTGTCCTCGCAGAACTACATCGAGATCAGTGAGAACAGGCCTATACTTACAATGCCATAGTCCAGCGCAAGCTAGTACCTTGTTTCCTAATGCACCCATGTGTAGCTCCCAAGCTACACTGGTGCTCAAAAAACTGCAACCGTTTAGATTGCTGACAGCCTAAGACTGCGTGAAAGCTGTCAATTCTGCTGCTTAAATAGTTTCTAAACCTAATTTGCATAATCTGCAAACAAAAAATCCACCTAAGCTAGCCCTGTGTTGAAGATAGGGCTTCCGAATAGAGAAATGACTCACAGTGAACTAAACATAATAGTTTCCTTTTTATACATTCCTGCTCCAGCAGGAATAATAAGAACGGTACCTCAGGGATACTGTTGCTCAGCTTAACCCTTAATCTGGAGCTGCGCCTTCAGTATACTGATTTGCTTCAGTTGAAGTTTGCACACAAAAATTGCAGAGGCAACAGCTAAAGCTGGAAGAGTTCGTAGTATCAAATCCTTAATGCTTACCTTTGTCATCCTTAAAGAAGAGTTAACACTGAATACTCCTTAGTTTTTCTTTTTCTATAACCTTTTCAGAAAACTTAAAACATTGACTGAAAACTGTTATTAAAGACATCGTAAAATTGATATCAAATCTTCTGGCATTTACACAACAACTTTCAAAAACAAAATTTCATATCTAAATAGAAGTACCAAACTAAAGTTAAATTCCAAATGCTAAGTTCAAATTCATAAGAAAATTTTAAAATTTTACAAAATAAACCTTGATTGAAGTTTCAAACAGCCAAAATTAACACTAGAACCGGCCGGTTCCAAAAGCCACCGGTTCCGGTTCTAAAAATCCTACCGGTTCCGGTTCCGGTTCTACCGGTTCTTTTGTAACCGTCCCAGCACTATAGTAAAGGTCTAATTATATATAGCGAAACTTTTTCAATAAAGTACAAATGCATTAATTTTTGGGGCATTTCGGTACAATTTCTTTGTGTTCATGATAAATTTAAACGCTCGCGCTCCGCGCGGGCTTAAAATTTTTCTTCATGGCGAGTTTTTTCAGGGGTAAAACCATTTCGAGGGGGGGGGCGGCCGCCCCCCGCCCCCCCCCTCGTGTCTACGCTAGTGTGTGAACGCAATATGGTCGAAAACATACCCCTACCAAATTTCAGCTCGATTGGTCAAGTTTAACAATTTAAGCAGCACTGGGGGGATCTGGAAAAGGCCGGTAATTCTTTGCAAACGCCAAGTATTTCCAGCCACATCACAGCACTACATTCCATTTGGTGTTAATGATGGTGATCGCAAATCACTGTAACAGTAATATGAGTAGCAAACTGTGGTTCTGATTTCTGCTTTATTTTGATGTAGCATCAACAATAAATCGTCAACTAGTGCCAGCTTTGCAAGTTTTTATTACCGTCATACTTTATTAAGACATTGGGACAAAATTCACTAGAATTTTGGCAATGTTGCCTTGCAGCCAATTTCTGAATAAAGCGATTGGAGTTCAAAGGGCAAAGTTTGAAAGATTTAATGGATTGTAAACAAGCGGTGTCGGCGTCTACTTTGCACGTGAATATTGAACCCTGCTACTGGTATCAACACGTGCACTTTCGCATACTTGGCGGCACTCCTTTCAACTGATTCTTAGTTTTGTTTGTCGTCCCTTGAAGATTAATTGAAGAAGGGGAAAAGAAGTTTAACTCATTCCCTATGAAAAATTGCCGCTCCTTGCGCTTGAAGTCGGGAACGGTCCGTCCGTTTAGGGGGGAAATGAAATAAAATGAAGCCTGTTTAAAAGTATCAAAATTCTGAAATTTTTATAGTTAGTTGGATAAAGTTCTGTCTTGTCGGTACGCAGTTCAAACTTTTCTGAATCATGAAAACGTGTTGAGTTGGTGATGAAAATTTTTCAATAATTATAGTGTTATTATGTTCAGATGATTAGACATTCTTTCATAGTTTACACATAAATTACAAGGGGGGGGGAGAGCTCGATTATCGTTGTAAATTTCGGTTTATATGCAATTTCTATTGTAGTAACTGAGGTTGTGAGAGGAAATCTGTGAAAAGTTTTTCGATGACTTAACGCTGGACTGAGCTTCTACGTACGTGACTGGAGAGAGGTTCGTTATTTGATTTAGAATTGGCATTTGTCCAGTTGTGGAAATTTCTGATACGTACGTAAATATATTTTGTCGAGTGGAGGGTCAAATTAAAATAGCCACTGGTCCTTTTTATTGTGACATATTGATATGTTGCCTACGTATGCGTAGATGGACGCACTTTATACACATACTCTTCTGGAGAGGGTTTGGTGGACTGTTCAGGTTCGGCTTGTGTATCAGATGAAGCTATTTCTGGAGATAAAGCGCTTTACCCTATTTTGTTGAATTTATTTTAATTGTAATATGTCCAAATTTTGCTATTCGTTGAGGCGATTTTTCGATATTAATGTTCCTGTCCCCCCCTTCTGCAGTTTTCCGCACAGTATTAAATACATTAGATGGTCATATCAGATATGTAGTGAATTAAATTTTAGTGAGAAATCATTTTGTCCTCCATTTGCTGAGCCTCTTTTCTAATTGGAACTTCCTTGGGGGCTTTGTGTAAATTTGTTACATAGCCATTGGTGCTTTTGTTCTTTTCACTGTAATTTCTAATATTAAATTTCATAAAATGAAATATTAGCTGGCCCTTTTGTTTATTGAAAAAGTTTATATGAAGGAGTGGTACGTAAACAGTTGGCTATTTCTGGTGGCTATTTGCTGTCGTGGTTTTGCTTTTAGTTATGGTCGCCCTTTTCCCATTTTCTCCACCCCTCCACAACCTGCTTCCTCAAGTGGTTTATGATATCAATTTATATAACTCATTGTAAAGGATCTACCGACTTAGCTGAGCTGATTACAGCTTATCCTTACCGTAGGCCTTCACCTGATGCAAAACCGGATTATCCGCCAACTTCTGCAGGTCCTACTTCTAAGTAACATTAGCATGTTCGATCCTAAAGTAGTAGTCTGATGGTGTGTGGAAATCTTGTCTCCCTTATCCCTCCACCACAGTGTTCAAATTTTTAAAAATTAACCTAAAATTTGGTATAGTATATATGTACAGAGAGCACCAATGATATAGAAGTTATGTGCTCTTCTCTCCTGGCTCCGTGGTATAGTGGTTATATACACGCCTAACTGCAGTTTGGGAGGTCCGTGGTGCGATTCCCGGCGGAGCCAAATCTTTACATATATACAGTATATATCTCTGTACATGATATTTTTGTTTTTGACCATGCTGGGATCAAATAAACAATCTCCCCCAAATGTATACTCACGTAAACTGTGTCCCCCCCAACGCTTTACCTGTCCCCAAAACCTGACCAATTTAGCTTTAGCTTTAGCTTCAGTACAGTAGAACTGGGATTTGTTTTTGTCATGGCTTGAGTAGACACAGAGTAGGATCAATAAACTGGGACTGAGCTTGTGGTTAGCTTTGTTCCTGCTCTGGATTTTTGCTGGTATGAAAATTCTAGAAGCTTCTCCTGTTTTCATTTCAATATAGCTATTTTTCACGTGAAAACTTATTTTTTGTTATACATGATTCGTTGTCAGTTCTTTCTGAAAAGAATACCATGATTTACTTGTCTTTTTGACTTCATTCCTTATAGAGTTGGAATTTTGCTTTTCGTGAGTTTTTATGAATCTTCAAAGTTGCAGGGTATAAGTTTCCCTAAACTCATTTATTTATTTATTATTTATTTCCCTAATTCTTGAGGCAAGCGAAAATCAGTAAAATCCTTATTGCACCGATTTTGCTATATCTTGTCCGACGGACTTAACTTGGATTCCTGATTTTGAGTTTTCGATGAAGCAAATATAGATATTCTAAAGCCGATTTCATACGATGGGATTTTTGTGGGGATTCCCCATTTTTTCGTTATCTCAGAATAAGCTTATATTACATGTTAAGCTTACAACTTTAGCTTATACTGAGCTAACGGAAAGCTGAATCGAATAACGAATTTCAGATTCGTGCTCAGCACACCAGAAAACCCCTGTATGCAAGTTTTCAGCAAGATTTTTTCATAAAATTTTTTGGTCCCCTTGGTGACCCCCCCTTAGCAAACTACCCCCCCATAGCAAACTAAAATTTAAAATTTTTTAAAAAATTTAATATTTTTAGTTTTTGAATTCGTCAGCCTTCAGTATATATGCACCCAAACCAAATTTCAAAGTTATTGGTCAAAAAATCAAAAGTTAGGGCTGGGGGAAAGCGCAAATAATCCGTCAGGTCCCGGTAGCGATCGGACCAAAATGTAGCAAAATTTTGACACATTTTGACATGTTTTTGCCAAAATTCTGGAATTGAATTTTGAAAGCCAAAAATAGATGAATTGTTACAAATCGTTAGTTTCTCATGGATTTGAATGAAAACAACAATAGTAATTTTGCTTATAGCTGAATTGTGAAGTGAAGTGATGTGCTGAGCTAATTGAATTTTTAGGGTAATTTTTGAAAATTTTGGATTTGGGCCCCCAATTTTCGGCAACTGGCTCCCGTATTGGCGACCCTGGTGCATTTCTATTTTTTACGAAAGCATACGTTCTTTAGCTTCCTTCAATTTCTGTAGGATGGAACGAACATTTTTTCCATAAAAACGTTTAACATTTCCTGCTTTGAATTTAGAACCTCAATTTAGCCTTCGACAAAAATTTGTGTCAAGAAAGAAGAGAACCACCGCCATTTGCTTTCATTCTGTTTTGAATGATGGAGCATCTCCGAGCCGACCCCGAGCAGGATATGCTTCAAACTTCACATGGTTTGCAGTTTGCCACAGCTGTTGTTTGAAAAAAACGCGTCTGCAGAATGTGTTTACTTCAGCTGAGTAGATAAATTCTGGGAAAGCTTATTCTTTGGTGGTATGAAATCGGCCTAATTTGGTACAGAAAGTTGACATAGAACGGAAATTGGCAAATTTTGGAAAAAGTTTAATAAGTACATATCTCTTGAAAACTCAGAAAACTTTTTAGTTGGTCGTTCTGTCTTGTATAATTTGACGACGAAAATGTCTTAGGTCGGTTTCCGCGCTCCTTTGCAAATTTTATTGCTATAACTTTTCTGCATTTTAGTGAATGTAAAAACTTTTGCTATCACAGAAGTACTATGAACTTGCAAACTTTTGTGTTTGAGTTGTTGATTAATTGCTTGATGACAGCGATAAGATTACTGTTGTTACTCGTAGCTAAACTATATATGAGCAGAGTAGAACCGCCGTTAATACTGAGAAGGGGGGGGGTCGTTATTAAGTTTACAAACTAACGTATCATTTTAGTGGTTTGGTCAACTTTGCAGGTAAAATTGACCATAAGTCTTTACAATTTTATTTTATAAAACGCACCGTTTACAAATACTCCATGATTACTT
Organism: Trissonchulus latispiculum; assembly: GCA_030248195.1. Lineage (NCBI taxonomy): Eukaryota > Metazoa > Nematoda > Enoplea > Enoplida > Ironidae > Trissonchulus > Trissonchulus latispiculum. The sequence continues at coordinate 17,658 of JASAND010021847.1, forward strand.
TACAGTGTACTTTAAACTTTGTTATCAGTTTCTAAGTGTTACACATCCTGAAGCTCGTAGCAGCGTTTGCGATTCTTGCAGAGCTGATAAAACTGCCCCAAATTCACGTGCACAAACGCTGCCGACGAATGCTGTTCATACATTATATGCCAATGTATAATGTATCTGCTAAATACTATGTAGTACGTATGTACGTGATATATACAATATATACACGTACGGATATGTGTTTGAAGGTACCGCTATAATCTGCTACACTCAACATTCGTGTGTGGTTTGCTGATGAAATTTGCCTGTTTCCATACTGAATTCACGTGTCTCCCCTATATTCTGGTTTCACAAACAAGACCAACTCTCTAGACCTTCTATGTAATTCATTTAGTCTGCGGTGTGTTTAAGTAGAAATTCATATTGCATACTCATACATTGGGTACTCCTGATACCAGCATCCACCTTTGAACCAATACTACCTTCTGTTGGTTGTCACTGAATCGACGGCATTATTTATTATTTACAGCGGACCACCCCTGTTGCATCGGGTTTGATCTTTGGTATCCCTGAATTGGTTGTTTATTTACACTTTGGGTTGGTGCGGCTTTTTCTCATCCAGTCTCTGGACTTTTCGGTTGGCTGTCGGACTTTTTTGATGCCCGCATCGTCATTGCTTACTTTGCTAGACTTATCTTCGCCTGACGATTGCCCAGACTTGAAGGTATGAATGCTGATATTGCTCGGTGTGCTTTTTATTTGTTTTGAAGATCCAAAGATCACCTATATAAAGGGTTCTAAATTAAAGTTACAGTATTCAGTTGAATGGTCTATAAGCTAGACTTTCTACGGTAGCTAGCCTGAATCTATAGTCAATCCTGAACTGTATACTGTATACAGACGCTAGCTTATCTATACTGCTACATTCATACACAGACGGATTTTTTGTATCTATGAGGCAGTTTCCCGTGAAGGTGTGTTGTAAGCTTAAACTTTGTTTCGAAAGCTTTGGAAATTTCTGAATTCTCGCTTATCACCTGGGCTTTCTTTGTCGATTTCAATCTATCTTGATGGTAAACAAGCTTTAGCTTCTGTGTATTCAGATACCGATATTGAGATACCGAAGAGTTGCCCTTTCTTCTACTGTAGGTTTGTGAGCTGAAACTGTATTTTCTGATTTTCCTGCAAAATTTTTCCTGAGCTCTGTTGTGTCTTAAAGCATATCGCAATTTCCAATTCATTTGCTTTCATAAAATTTTTAAAATAAAATTTTTACTAAAATTTCTTGTTTTCTTGCGGTTACATCAGTTGTGATGTATATCAGCACGTGCGTATAGTATCGACAACATGTGAACAGCAACACTGTGGGTGGCATGAACTTTAAATGCATCCTCTCGGGATGTTGTCATTAAATTAACTACCTATCTATAACTACAGTCATAATTCAAGTGTTTACAGCCAATTTCGTAGAACGCTGGTATTACGAACTCTGGACTTTGCTTTAAATTTTTGGTTTAAAAGATTCAGACAGGGCATGCCACTTAGGTAGTTTTATTGCTGTCTTGTTGAGTAAACCTTTAACCACAGCCGACAGCGCTCTAATTTTCATTCATAATTTTAATTTGTGTGCACTTATTTAGTATATACTTATCTAGTCACGTATGAACTAGATATTGCTGAAACCATGGAAGCTTTTATTTTTTCTATTGTAGATTCAGCCTGTCGTTTCGATAGGTTAAAGGGTGCCGCATATGATTAGGCTAATAGGCTTATGTAAAAGTTATTAGACAAATCATAAAAGTTTCTGTAACTGAACTACAGTTTTATGCAAATCATTTCTGGTGTCAAATTTAAATGAAAGTTCTCTCACGTCAGGGCATAAAGACAATTTAAATTTGCTAAATTTGCAACCAGTTTAAATTAGGCTCAGTATCGTTGCCGGCCGATCAAAGCAGGCAGCAACCGATAAACAGCGAAAGTATGTTATGACAAACTTTTACTGCGAAGCTTTTATCTAATATTTAAATGACTTCAAGGTACTAAACTTTCACCATTTTTTCTGATAAAGCTTCAATATTACATAAGTTTTCCCACTTTCTCTCGGGTGAAGAATGCATTCACGGGCTGGTACGAACCGTTTGGCTCGTGAGCCCGAACTGATTTGCTGGAAAAGTTTCACTTCCGCTAGTGATACGTAGGTAGATATCGTTAACACATATATATTATGGTTTTTGTTGTATTTTTAGTGCTAAGTTATTCTAATTTACATAACATTGGCGTATACGTATTCCTTTTTTGTGATCTATATGCGGTCTGGACTTGGAGTGTGTCGTCAGTGCTCAAAACGATTAATTTTTCAGATGCCTTACGGATTTCTTGAAAGTCAGTTGCCTCGATCGGGTTCCTCCAGTTGCTCCGATTTCGCCCCTTCGTCCTGCTCTCCCACATCTACTAGAAAATCTTCAGTAAGTTTTCCCTTCAGTTTCTTGTAAAAGATTTTTATGCATTTAAAACTTAAACTTTCGGGTGTGGGTAAAAACCAGCCCCAGCCCCAGCCCCAGCCCCAGCCTCGCACCAGCCTAAGAAAAACCAGCCCCTTCTCTCGCTGACCACTGTACACTTTAAACTAAGGACTTTAACACATAAATACGCATATGCGTGTAGACAGCATATACGTGCATGCTCAGTCCGTATGCATGCGTTAATTGTGCATTATATACAGTCATATAAAATATATAGGTGTATTGGACATTATATTTATATGATTTTGTACAATTGGGGAGTTCAAGGGAATTTATTTCCATTCAAAGAAATTAAAGAATAGAAATTAAGAGTTTGAAGTTATAATATAATCGTTAAAAGTATATATCCCGTCAAGCTTGAAAGAATTACGAAATTATTCTGATGTAAAAGAATATATATACAGTTTGGGAATTTCAAAATTTAAAATAGGATCCATTTATCATAAACCATTTTACTGGTTCCAGTTAATTCAAATTTCGAATTCGCAATTAATATGCCAAACTAATGTTAACTTAAATATTTAATAAAAAGTTAGTCCTAAAATAATTTTTAAATTCAAGATGTTTCAAAATTCAAGAATTTTAAAAAGTTTAAGCTTTAGTTACAAATTGATCAGAAATATATATCTTGCTTCTGTCTCTTAAATTTCTGTGTTTATTGGTTTAATCTCCGATTATGTCCAGTTTTCAGTTAGGAGGGAGGAATAGTAAAATTGAATTTGAAGATTCAATATATACATAACAAACAGAATAAAATTACTGAAAGCTTTGAAGTTTAGAAACTTTAGCTTTTAGCAGATTCATAAAGCGTACAGACTAAAAAAATTAAAATGGCAGGAAATGAAATTGTATAAGTCATTGTGAAAATAAAGTTTCCAGGGAAAATATTGAAATTTCAAAATTTTGATCTTGTTCATTTGAATGTTTTGAATTTTGATCAAAATTATATACTCTGTAGGTATTATTAACGATTATATTATAACGTCAAACTCTTAATTTCTATTTTTTAATTTCTTTGAATGGAAATAAATTCCCTTGAACTCCCCAATTGTACAAAATCATATAACTATAATGTCCAATACACCTATATATTTTATATGACTGTATATAATGCACAATTAACGCATACGGACGGAGCATGCACTTATATACTTTCTACACACATATGCGTAATTATGTGTTAAAGTCATTAGTTTAAAGTGTACAGTGGTCAGCGAGAGAAGGGGCTGGTTTTTCTTAGGCTGGTGCGAGGCTGGGGCTGGGGCTGGGGCTGGTCGAACTTTCGAAGTATATAACGTCTAGTTTAGTCTCAATAGATGTATGATTTTTCATCGATAAAATCTCATTTGGTCCAAGCTACTTTCTGTACTCCCCTTTCCCTTGGCCGTATTGAACTTCGAAACTACGCACACCTATCGCCAAGTCGATCATTTCAAGGGCCTGTGATCTATTGCTTCTCTCTCTGCAGCATTCAGCGGATAATATTTAAATTTGTTTTCACGGATTGAATTTTTGAAAGATTTTATGTAGTTGTTGTTCATATTACTCTTTCCTTTTCTAGATGGTATCCCCCTGCGACTACTATATGGACGAAGTGACCAGTAATCTGTTGGGTTCTCGAAAGTCCTCCACAGACTCTTCCCTCAGCAGCAGTAGTGCTACCTCTGGCTCTGGCCAGGTGGCTCTCACCGCTCACGAGGGCCTTCTCGGAGCCATCTGGCACGCCCAGCTGAGCCTCTGGACTCTGGTTCTCGGTTCCCTCACTACCTATCTTCTTCGTCATCCGGGTCTTCGTTCCCTAATGCTGGCCGCCGTCTGTATGGTGGTGGTTGTGGCCGGATCCTGTGCCCTCAATGGGATCGTTATCCTGTCCCACTGCCTTCATTTGGACATTGTCCCATTGGCCCTGCGGAAATGGGCCGCTGTCATGGGCGCTGCCACCACCACCTGTGAAACGGCCACTCAAGGGGATTCCGTCTTGGCTGAGAACGGGTCCCCTGTGGCCGGTGCCCTCCCTTCGGGGGCTCCCCAGCATTCCCTTCTCCAGCGACGTATGACTGTTCAGGAGAGCCGCTATTTCTACTATGCCAAAGCTCCCACTCGCTGTCATTCTGTGCCCATCTCTGATTGCCGTTAAATGGGCTTTTTTCCACACCTATATTTTAGGTCTGACTTTGCGCCCGGCCCATCTCTCGCCTAGCCATACTTGCTCTGAATCCGACCGATTACAAGGCAACTCTCCTTAACGATGTAGAGTAACTTAGTTACATATTTTTGACTCGTTTACGTATCATACAGGACAATTTTCCATCAATATTTGTGAAACAGCATGATTTTGTTTATCAAAAACTTTCTTTTTTGTATCTGGAACTGAATAAATTGCTTACCAACTAACTATGTAATAACAAATAGCCAATAGGATTCCTTATTAAAGCACATATTGTTGAAATGGTCGTATGTCGCTATAGTGCACCTAAATGACATTTTAAATGCGAAATTTGTGGTTTTTTCATTCTAAAAGATGTCTCTGCCGTCGTACTTTAATTCAGTTTCTAAACTTTATGTAAAATTATATTGACGGTTCGTAAGCTATATATCTAATAAATATCGTAAATCGATTCCTCTTGGCAGACGGAAGCCCTTGTATCTAGCATAAGGACAGTTCCGATGCCATCGAATGTTTCCTCCAATCACATTTGAAAGCGTTCATTCTTCACCATTTCTTTTGCGATCTTATAGAGTAAAAGAAGGATAAATTGATAACTGATATAATGATAACTGATTCCGTTATGATATATATGGAACTGATGAGTAGATTTATGGTTGTACAGAATGAGTGAGTTGTTTTGTCGTCTACGGGTATTGCTCAATTAGATTGTGTATTCTGCCGATTACCATTTCCTAGTATGCCTTAACAGAAGTTAGTTACTCCTGCTATGTGTACCTATTTATTTGTTACTTAATTGCATTTATTTTGTACATATAGCATCATTTTGATTGGATTAATGAGTACTGATTTATTGGAGGGATTGGGTGCCGTTAGAGCCAATCTATTGTTTGGCTGACAGTTGACCTTTAAGAGGCGGCCTCTTTTGTATTCAGTTTCTATTCTGTTTGACACTACCGTAATCTTTAGATTTTCCTAAGTTTAATAACGAGAGCTCCATATTCAGTTTTCATAAGCAGTACAAATTAAAATAGTTCACAGATAAATAGATTTACTTATATATTGTAAACGTGTCAAATAAAATACTTAAAGTTTAACCTTATGTTTTGACCAGACATTAACTGAAAATTTCTAGTATAATTTAGTGTGATGTTTGAGCAGTTTCCCTTGAATTTGCGCTTGGATGTTTACTTCAAGTTTTAATTTAAATTAAAACTTACCCTAAATACTAAATTAAATTAAATCAGAATTCCAGTCAATACCAATTTACATTTCGTATTTGAAGTATAACAGCAACTACATACTGTAACTATGCATACATTTTAGTAAAGTAAACTTATAAGTCCTCTAATTTTAAGGTAAACCTTTAACCCAAATTTATTAGAAACCCAAAACGCCATCGTACGTATGTCCTAAATTGTACAAGACCTGTTTGCACATTGAATTTTTGTCAAAAATTTGGGAATTTCTATCAATTTGTTTGTAATATCCGCAAAAAATCTGAAAATTATAAATTTTTGACAAAACTTATATTTTAAAATATTTTTAATATATTTCTCTAAATATGTTTTTGAATCCACGATGACGGCTTAATTAATAGTAAAATGATTAAAATTTCTTGTACAATTTGAAGTTGTACAAAATTAGAAACTGTACCTAACATATGCATTAGTGAAATTATGTTTCACTTGTGAACTTTAAACTATCTTTAAACCAAGCCTCTCCCCCTTTTTTTTTTTCCCCCATTCCCTTTTGTCTAATTTTCGTGGGGTCATAAATCAAGTTTAACAATAGATTGGCTCTAACGGCCCTCTACCATTGGAGGTCATGATGCCAAAGTTTGTACAGTTTGCCTTTATTAGAACTATCACTTTCCCATGAGTATGTAATAGCTGGTTCCCTAGTTGTCATGGACTTTGTGTAATTATTTCAAGGATTGAAAATGTTTCTGCTTTACTTTTGCATAGAGCGGGGCGTTCAAAAATTATCTAGGCTCCTGTTACGAAAGTTTGCACTTAAAATGTTTTTCCGTGTTACACAAATAGAAGTAGGTTTTTGCATAACCCAGTCGAATGTCTCGTTACGAATCCGTTGCTCGATGCAAATGATGAATTTGTTTATCCAATTTGTTTCGCTATTTTCAGCCTTTTGTTGTAGCTAGATTATAGTAATAAAGACTAAATAAAACAAATGCTAATATGGAAATATGGAGTTTTCACTGGTAGTTTGCTTTAATTAAATAGGTTATATATTTATTTTGCTGACGATTATTATTATTATTGTTTATGGGGACTATACTTTGAAAGTGCCTTAATGTATAGTGTAAAGCTTGAAATGATAACATTTAGCAGCGTTGATTTTTATTCAGAACGTATAACAAATTGATCAATCACTGCCTAGTGCCTAAAGCATAAACATGCTACACTAATCATCGTTTAGACCTTTCAAATACAAGATTTTTGATTAAACTTGAAGATCCTTCTCCACAGTTAGTCTTTTGTGACCGTATTTTTGCCGGATCAGCTTCTAGTTTGATGCTTCAATGGATCCGAATTTCGGTCTTCAACTAATATCCAGTGCTGTCTGATTTGGATAGTCAGTGTTACACTGCCATTGTATCTAATAAGCTTCCTTGCAGTATACCGAGTTGTTTTTGTTAAGGCTTCGGATGTGATCTTTGTACTGTTTTCGTGCTATAGAATAAAAATGCTGATAACGCGGTTGTTGGATATGAACTTTGAACGTTGCTCTGTTTGAATGGCCACTTTCTAATACTGTTCATAAAGATGTACTCATGTTTTACCTATATATGTATATTTTATGTTTGCACTGTTTGGCTGCGATTGCATCATGTTTAACATTAAACTGAGCAGCACTAAAATGTGCGCTGTTTGTTTTGGTGCGAAAAATGTCTGCTGGGCTGTATCTATGGAGCGAACAGCTGTTTTTTGCGTGGTCCCCTTGAAAAATCTCTTCTGCAAACAACTTGCAGTTTTCATCGTACCAGTCTGCGCCTAGCACGAACAAACTTTTCGCAAACTATTTATTTGACTAACGTAAAAGTTAGATAATGAATAAAGGAGCAAACTTCTTGTGTACTTTGGTGTAGGATGAAGATAGTGAGCAACATTTGACGAATAATAAAAAGAAAGGTCAGACTTGACTACGGATGAAAATAAGTTTTTATTTAAGTTTAATTTTAGACTTTCAACGGAATGCAGCTTCTATTTCATTCCAGGCTATTTGCGTTTTGCCAATCCCTCATTTTATTAGAATTCAAACAAGCGTCTTTGAATAAATTTCGGTTTAGCTAATATAATATAATATAATTTAATGTAAATAATTTTATAATTCAAAATTTTAAACAGGGGAGGATAAGAAGGTTATCGTTTATTTGGAAAATGATAAATAGCATGCAACAATGGATTAATAAGAAACAGTACAAATACAAGATACGAATTATAATTCTAAATCTATATTTACAGAAAGGCTTTCAATCGACTTCACATTTCATGGCATTGTATAACACAGATCTATGTTTTGCTTACATCCTGACTGGAATCCAAATAAACCCATCTTTAGGGACTTTAAAATAAGGGCTTGATGTATTTTCCTGGCTGAATTCTCGTACTCGGGATGTAAGCAAAATTTCTAAACTACAAATACTGCAGCAATTATATACTGTACAGCACAAGTTAGCATCAATGCAATCAGCAAATGTTTAAATTGGGAAATCCAATTATGCGTTAACTCAAGCTGGAAACTGATAATAGCAGGGGCATGGTATACTATCCAGTCAGTAACAATGGTCGACCATTTAATACCATTTTAGGTTCAGGAAAAGTTTTAATACCATTTTAAGCTATGAATTTTAATTTTATACAACGATACTTTAAAAAAGCATACAGCAGAGAGAATCTGCTTCTGACGTGACTTCGTTACATGTCATGTCACTTGATATGTGATGGTAAGTCAAGTCTGTAATTTCAGAAATGAAACAAGGTCATGATTTCCTACCCGGTGATCCGGTATTTTTGAAACTCGGGTTTCAGGTTGGAAAAAGTAAAAACAAATATGGGGCGCGATGAGTGTTCACATTTCTCTGTTTTTGGCATGGCGGCTTAAATTTTGAGTTGGGCAACATTTTGTTGGAACGTAAGTGTAGTAAGTCAGAAAACGAAGACTGACATGGACGATTTTTTTCATGTGAGACTGCAGGTACCAGCCAATGGGAGTAAGTCATAAATACCGCCTCAACATTCCTAAATACTAAAACATGTACTCAGTGCCAGTGCTAAATATGTGCAAACTAGGGTGGTCAGGTCAATTAATATTACGTACATATAACATGGTGTAAAGCTGCAGTAATAATATTAATGAAGCAAATCTGATCAAAATTTCACATATATAAATTGCTCAAAGCTCTTTGTATGTATTTCTTCTTGAAATTTGTTCTTGAAAATCGCAATTTCTGGACCATACATTAACATAGGGTCGGGTCCTGGGGGGCTTGTCAGTTTTGAGACGGCTTGTACCTTTAACAAAAATTTTGAGGGGGCTTGTACGTCAAGAATAAATTTGTAAAATTTTTCAAAAAATTAATGCTCATTTTATTAAAATTTGCAATTTTTATCAAAATTTGCAAAAATCTTCAATTTTGGGAAAAATTTCAAAATTTTCTTGAAAAATTAAACTTAGCTAAAAACTTCCGGCGAAACCGGAAATTTTTTATAATTTTACTATAAAAACTAAGTTTTTTCGGTCATTTTTGGTTGCCCCTTGGCCATTTCTTTGTTACCCATTGTCACCGACGGCGATAGGGCTTGCATCTTATCCGGGTTGGGGGGGGGGGTTGGACCCCCCCCAATACCCCTGAATTTGTGTGTGTGTAAATTTTGTGAATATCAGAATCCTGTTTAGAATCGAAAATTTTTTGTTTTTTCAATTCTAGCGTTCCTCTCTCATTCGACTAATAGAAATAAGTCTAGAAGTTGTTACCCATACAAGCATAACACTAAAGGGATGGCACAAAACACAATCATAAAACACCAGTGAATTTAAGCCTCTGCAACTTTTATGGTATTGTTACGTTTTATCAGAACGTAAAGTAATGCTGACGTCAGAGCCAATGTTAGCCCTACAAAACCCGCTGATAGGATGGTCACAGTCTGAACGCTGACACAGTACTTGGCATTGACGTTGACGTAGTGGATGTGATTAGACAAAAAGTCTCCAACTTCTTCCGCATCTCCTGCCAGTTCTTGTTCAAATTCTGAAATTAGCTTTACTCTATATAAACTTAAAAGTTACAAAAAGCCTGCTTGTCGGGGGATGGCTGAGTGCATTCTCAAGTGCGACGCTGGTTGAATTCTCGATTAATAATCTTACATTCTTGCTTTCGACCTTTCACGCCACATATCGACATATATTGACAATAATGTGATTCAACAACCGACTTGCTTGGTAATGTTTTGTTTCATAGCTTAGCCATGATCAGAGCAACGGCGGCGCCCGCAATTAGATCAGTCTGAATTTCCTCCCCCTCCTCCTCCTACCTTCCCCTCCTAAAAGCTTCGCCACTTCCTTCGGTATAGAATTAGACAAAAACTGCTCTCAGGTTAAATAAGTGTAAACAATTGAACATGACAATGGTTTCACAGAAAGTGCGAACTGATTTTTGGACAGTGATCCTTGATCTTACGCAATGTGGAGTCTAGGACATCGATTTCTTTTGTTCGAACATCAAGATTTGCAAAAGGAGGAAACTGGGCAAAATAGCTTTCTATATCAGTATCTCGTTGAGTTCTGGATGAGAGCAGTCGACTTCTGCCGCGTAATTGAGGACATTCTGGACGCTAAAATAAGAGAAACCTTACAGACAGTTCTCTTTGATTTCATTGTTTGATTAGACCAATTTAATTGGTAGTTTACTTAGTTGATGCCGAAGTTGGATTTAGAAAGATTCTAGGAATAAAATATATATATATATATATATAAATTCAATTAGTTCTGATTGTTCATATCACAAAAAATCTTAAGGATACATAAAATACAAGAAAATAAGCAATTTGGCATGAATGGGTTGCCGCTGTCATTTTTCCTCTTATAAACGGGATAAGTCAATTATCCTACGATATTACTCCTTGTCCCTATGACAAATTTTTATATATTCAAAGAGAGCTTTCAAATGATATCCATATTGTGGAGTTTCGACAACTTTTAATTTTGACCCATTTTGACTGGTTTCGGCCTTTTTTGACCCATTTGAGGCTCCGTAACTCATTTCTCCTCCACTTTGGTGCGTTGGCCCTATTACAACATTTCATCTACATAATGAGAGCTTTCGAATGATACCGACATGAGTCCGATCTCATTTTCTGTACATTTTGGTGCTTTGGCCCTATTGCAACTTTTTATCTTCTCAACCAGTGCTTTCGAATGATACCGGTATCGACCGGATCCGACAATTTTCAATTTTGACACATTTTGGCCGGTTTTGGCTATTTTTGACCCCTTTGAGGCCCCGTAACTCATTTTTTGTAAATTATGGTGCTTTGGCCCTATTACAACTTTTTATCCACTCCATGAGAGCTTTCGAATGATACCGATATGAGCCCGATCCGAGAAGTTTCAATTTTGAGCCATTTTGGCCGGTTTTGGCCATTTTTGACCATTTTCGGCCTCATAACTCAAAATGGGTGCATTTTCAGGCCTTGACCCTATTACAACTTTTTCTTTACTCGTCGAGAGCTTTCGAATGATACCGATACTGATCGGATCCGACAATTCTCAATTTTGACCCATTTTGGCCGGTTTTGGTCATTTTTGACCCCTTTGAGTCCCCGTAGCCCATTTTCTGCACATTTTGGTGCCTTGGCCCTATTACAACTTTTTATCTACGCAACGAGAGCTTTCGAATGATATCCATATTGGGCGGTTTCGGTTACTTTCAATTTTGACCCATTTTGACCGATTTTGGTTATTTTTGACCCATTTGAGGCTCCGTAACTCATTTCTCCTCCACTTTGGTGCGTTGGCCCTATTACAACATTTCATCTACATAATGAGAGCTTTCGAATGATACCGACATGAGTCCGATCTGATAACTTTCAATTTTGACCCATTTTGGCCGTTTTTGGCCATTTTTGACTATTTTCGGCCTCATAACTCAAAATGGGTGCATTTTCAGGCCTTGACCCTATTACAACTTTTTCATTACTCGCCGAGAGCTTTCGAATGATACCAAAATTAGCTCATTTGGACAACTTTTTTATTTTACTCATTTTTACTCACGGGGGTGCTCCGGGAGCACCTCTGCCCCCCCGGGGCTCCCCCCGCTTCCGGGAGCAGTACAAGTAAAGACCTTCAAAATGAGGTATCAACCACCTCTCTACCCCTATCCAATCTCGAGATAGAGGGGGGGGGACAAGAATCCGGAGAATAATAATAATAAATCCTACCGGCATCAACGGGTTGTCGCAGCCATTTTCCTCTTAACTAAAGGGCGAAAACTCAGTTTTTGTACATTTTCAGGCTTTGGTGCTATTGCAACTTTTTTCCTACTCGCTAAGAGCTTTCGAATGAGTACCATAGAGTCTACTTTTGTGACAATTCTTAGAAATTCGGTTTTTCCGGGAATTCCCGGATTTTCGGTTTTTCGGCCATAACTTTCGCTGGACGCATTTCCGGAAAATGTCGCAAGAAGGAAAGTTGTTAAGCTCGACGAGCTCTTTCATTTGAGTACCATGTCGACCACTTTCGGAGAAGTTTTCCAAAATCCGGAATTTTCCGGGTCCAATACCTCGAAATCCGTAAACTTTCCGGAAATTTCGATTCCAGTTTCGAAATCAGCGTGGTCGAATTACCCTATGACCAACTTTTGAGCAAAATCGGAGACAAAAAATTTTTAAGTCCAAAATCCGGGTTTTCGTGAATTCCCGGATTTTCAGTTTTTCGGCTATAACTTTCGCTAGACGCATTTCCGGAAAATGTCGCAAGAAGGAAAGTTGTCCAGCTCGACGAACTCTTTCATTTGAGCTCCATATCGACCACTTTTGGGGAAAATTTTTAAATTCCGATATTTTCCGGGGCGAATATCTCGAAATCCGTAAATTTTCCGGAAAATTCGTTTTCGGTTTCGAAATCAGCGCGGTCGAATTACCCTATGACCAACTTTTGAGCGAAATCGGAGACAAAAAATTTTTACGTTTCCCTTGGTCCCCCCTTACCATTTTTAAAAATTCCGGCAGCCGCCATTCCCGGAATCCGGGAGATATCGGGATGCCCTTACAAACGGGAGCACTTCAGGTCACCCTACAACTATGGTGAGAATTTCAGCCCGATCGGTCCAGCCAATCTCGAGAAAAAGGGGGGGGACACAAATGTTGACCGGAATAATAAATAAACAAGCAAAGTATCATGAATGGGTTGCCGCTGTAATTTTTCCTCTTATCAGGAGTCATATCTGAAGCTGCGTACATTTAAGAGCTTTGACTCTATTACAACTTTTTATCTACTCAACGAGTGCTTTCGAATGATGCCAGTATCGACCGGATCCGACAATTTTCAATTTTGACCCATTTCAGCCGGTTTTGGTCATTTTTGACCCCTTTGAGTCCCCGTAGCCAATTTTCTGTACATTTTGGTGCTTTGGCCCTATTACAACTTTTTATCTACGCAACGAGAGCTTTCGAATGATACCAATATGAGTCCGATCTGAGAACTTTCAATTTTGAGCCATTTTGGCCGGTTTTGGCCATTTGCCACCATTTTTCGCCTCATAACTCAAAATGAGTGCATTTTCAGGCCTTGACCCAATTACAACTTTTTCTTTACTCGTCGAGAGCTTTCGAATGATACCAAAATTAGCTCATTTGGACAACTTTTTTATTTTACTCATTTTTACTCACGGGGCTGCTCCGGGAGCACCTCTGCTCCCCCGGGGCTCCCCGCGCTTCCGGGAGCAGTTCAAGTCAAGACCTTCAAAATGAGGTATCAACCACCTCTCTACCCCTTTCCAATCTCGAGATAGAGGGGGGGGACAAGAATCCGGAGAATAATAATAAATAAATAATAATAATAAATAACGGACATACCCAAGTTAAAGGGTTGCCTTTTTGTGAAAAAGCGGCAACCCAATAAATAAAGAAACTTAGCCATATCAAAGGGTTGTCTTTTTTTTAAAAAAAATGCGACAACCCAATAATAACTAGCGCTACTGCAAGAATGTGTTGCCCACAACACGGCCCTTTGGGGTATAGATTTTGCTAGATACTTTTTAAGTTATTTCTGTTCAGGAAATCTGTCCCAGGACTCCAAGAGCTTTCAATTAAGTACCATATTGCCCGTGTTTCAACGAATTTTTGAAAATCCGGTTTTTCCCGGAATTCCGGATTTTCCAATCTGCGGCCATAACTTTCGCTAGAAACATTTCCGGAAAGTATGGTAAAGATAAAAATTACTCAGCTCGATGAGCTCTTTCATTTGAGTACCATATCGACCACTTTCGGAGAAATTTTTCAAAATTCGGAATTTTCCGGGTCGAATATCTCGAAATCCGGAAATTTTTCGAAAATTTCGATTTCAGTTTCGAAATCAGCGTGGTCGAGTTGCCCTATGACCAACTTTTGAGCAAAATCGGAGACAAAAAATTTTTGACCAAATTTTGGATTTTGAAATTTCGCCTTGGTCCCCCCTTACCAACCGAAAAATTCCGGGATTCGCCATTCCCGGATTCCGGAAGGTATCGGAGCCATCTTGCTTCCCGGAGATGTCCTAGTCAAGGGCTTCAAAATGAGGTATCAACCACCCCTGTACCCCTTCCCAATCTCGAGATCTAGGGGGGGACAGACGGATAATAATAATAATAATAATAATAATAAGCACAGACCAATAACAAAGTGTTGCCCATTCCTTTGGAAAAGTGGGCAACACAATAATAAATAATAAATAACGGACATACCCAAGTTAAAGGGTTGCCTTTTTGTTGAAAAAGCGGCAACCCAATAAGAATATGTAAGAATAATAATATACAATATATAAGAAACAAGAACAAGTACGGAGAGATGACTTTCATTTCATGAAGATGTAACTCCTAGTTTGGTGAGCACTGAGCAATGTTCAAAATTTTGTACCCAAAGGAAACCTCCACCTTACAAACACTTTTGTTAAAAATTCGCCTTTAATTTAAACCGTACTGGACAGGTTCCGTCGTCTTCTCGAATGTCTATTCTAATACTACATTGGAAATTGACTGCGACTTCGTCAGCGAACTTGAATGCATGGGCCTCCTGTCCAGCCATCAATTCAGTCTGATATTCCAAATTTTGCAGAATGAACTTATCGATGGCGCATCTGAAAGATGATCACATGGACGGACACATGAATAGATGAAATTTTAGAGAAAGAAGAAAATATATTATAGTATGTAGTTTCACTACCTCTTTGTCTTTGTAATGGTAAATAAACAGCAAATAATTTTAAAAACTATATATAACGTCTTAAAATATATAGTTTACGTTTTAACTGACACGGTAAAAAATTTTATGGCTCGCTGGTGCAGCCTGCGTATTTTTGAAACGAGGATTGGCGGTATCGAGCGGTAGCAACTGCAACTGTAAAAAGTTAGAGTATCGATTGGTTCTGCTTAAAAATAACTGGTTTGATGTCCGAAAGGTATTATCCATTCCTCCGGCCATCAAAGCAGCACATTTCGCCTATTAATCGTTTTAGAATATATATAGTCCGTTCATACGTAAACCTAATGTTACCAGTTTGACCGTAGATTGTGGCTCTTCCCCTGCCTGGCTTGGAAGGCGCCAGCGTTCTCAACTACTAAATCCCCAGATTATGGCTCGATTTGTCAGAGCTTCCAATTTCCACATCTTGAGGTGCAGCTAAGGGCCATTCAATCTAACGATCAGCCGACATTGTTTTGATGTATTTGTTTTTTTGAGTGCCTATACCTGACGGGAGAGAGTGAAGCCTGGTTTTACAACGAGACCCCTGATTCATTCATTCAGTTGCATAAGTAGCCAATATAAATGGAAAGAGTTTGTGAAGGACTGGGCCAAAACATTGCTAGTCACGTCAAACCATGTGTAGCAAATCATACCCATCTTCATTGAGAATTTGTATGACTGTTCCTCTACCATCATCGACCTTGCAATCATAAACGGTCATGCACCATAAACCTAAAATGGAAAAGATGACAAAGTTCTAAGCGTTCCAGCTTCCGTTCCTTTTAAACTCACCTTTCGCCAAAGGTTCTGGGTTCAATCCCCACCTCAGGCCCGAATTTTTCGGGTCGTAGGTGCGGTAGTGACAATCTTAGTTTCGTTTGTTCTTTCATTTCATTGCGGTTGTCCAATCTTATTTGAATCAAACTTAATATTAAACTACAATTGCCTTGTTGCCAGATCGACCAGAACGAACAAGCCAGAAATCATTAAAAATGTACATATCTGAGAAGTTGTTCTGTTTTAAATTGGGTACTAAAGTAGAGACAGTAACCTATCAATATTATACTCAGTTTGTTAGCCAAATATTACTTGGTGTGGATGATTCGCAGGTCCATTTGTGATAGAGTGCATCTCCGACTGCCACCGTTGTCGCCGGAGGTCCATCTGGTCCCCCCTCCAACACTTCGTATCGACAGCGAGGCATTTCAGCTACTTCACGAAGAGAGTCCAATGGTTGCATACTAAACAATATCAAATATATACAATGACAATTAAATAGGTATCTTATATGTTCATTTAAAATAGAATTCCTATTGCTGAGCGTCTAGAACAATCTTTAGTAAGTACAGGAAACTACCAGAAAATATACGCTTCGAACCTTTAAGTTTTCATTCCCTTCACTTTAGACCACTGAAGGAGTATAACACATTGTACACTCTGTATATTTTTCTCTCTGTGTTCCCGTTGTTTCGCGACATCAAATATTCAAATAAGAAAGAAGAAAGGCATGTACATACCACCGAAGGTCCGAAAAATTCGGACCTCCAGTGGGACTGGAACCCACGAATTTTTGCGCACTAGGCAAACGCTCTGCCAACTGAGCTACAGATGCACTGCACAGTCGCATCAAGCTTGTCGGGAAAACCATAACTTGTCAAAACCGTAAATACCTAACAGTAATTGGATAGGTAACGCTTTTGATGGCTTCCATATAAAAACACTGAATATCGAAGCCACGATCGACTTTGGTGATGAACTGATCGTGAAATGAGATAACCAATTTCAGATTTACAAATAATCCCGGCGGATCTGCCTAAACAAATCAGAAACACACACACAAGTGTTAAATATCAGCAAATATATAAGTATGTAAGTGTATAATAGTAGTTCAGTAGATATAATAGTAGTAGTAAGTAGTATAATAGTAGTATAATAGATATAATAAGTTAAATCTGTAAGTATATATTTAACATATATAGTTAGTTACATAAACATAAGCAACAATTATACATTATAACAACAATTATATATAAAACATTTGGAACCTAAGATGAATTCAGTTTGCATCGTTCTTTCTTTCTTTCTTTCTTCTTTCTCATAAACCAGAAACAAAAATGAAATTTTTCAGGAATGTCAGCAATCAACCTTTGCTCAATCGCAGCGCAATGTACCATGTACCTCCACAGTGGTCAAATTAAGGTTAAAATGGTTAAAAATCTTATGTATTTGCAGTGTCGACGTATTGTCTTGAGGTTGTAATTTATACTGTAATTTACCTACATGTTTCACAGCTTTTGGAAACTCAGTTCAGATCATTCAACTCTCTCTCCAAGCTATAGCCACATCAGGCAGGTGATTTCTGCAGCTGATTTTTCAAAACTTTAATTTTTCAGAACAACATTTGATTTATTCATAACCTTCTGGTCTGGATACTAGTCTGCCCTTGCTCTTATGCTGTCTTGCTTAAACTGTTCCAGCACTGGAGACGGGGCTTCTAATTCGGAATCCTTTGCGTTGCGAGATTGTGCTAACCCTAGCCAGTGCCCTTCACTAAACGGGTAGGAGCTCAGAATTGATTTCCAATTTTTCTCAAAAGTCACCAAATTACATCTGTCCATGAGTGAACAGTGTATCCATCCGACACCCTATATATAACTATACATGCACAGATTTTCGCGTATTAAAATGAAATAGTGGATGACGGCAAAATGAGTGAGGTTGACGGATCGACCAGATTCAATTTTTATGGTATTTTCCGAAGACCCAGGGTAAAGGTGAAGGTGAAGTAACCGTTCACTGCAATGAAGGAATTATCTTACGCTTCTTAATGTGGTAATTCCACAATCCGTTTTCGCTATTTCAATGCTGGTGGTCCTCCGTCCAGTCTCACGAGAAATACAATTTTCATCGGCAGCGAATCCTTTGGCAAAAATTTTACCATTGAATTCGTTTTGAGTGTTGAACACCACAATTATGGTATCTTCCCCGCATTCAACTTCTGGTCGACCTGGAACAACAAAAAGATTCTAAGAAGCTGAAAATCTCAAGAAACTGTTAGCAAACTAACATTTTTAGAGTCTAAACAATTTTGGAATCTTGTCTTTGGAGCGGTTTTGTAGAGCAGTCCAGTTTTCTATCAGTATTTGAAATCCGAGAAAAACAAACTCTCAGGATTAGCTGGAGAAAGCTAAAAACATTTGTTTAACAGGATTTAGTGATACTTAGAGATTCCTTTGATTCCAGCACGTTTCTTGATAAAATGCCCTCTGGATTTCCTCTGAAGTTCTATTTTTGTCTTGAAATATGTCTAAAATTTATTTTCTGTAAAGTCATCAGTTAGTCTCCACTGAAATTTTATTACCATTAGTCCATCAGAAATTTATCAAAATTTTAACTGTATATACTAAGAAGAGAGCATAATTTATTATTATTACCTCCATCTGTCTAACATAAGTGTAGAAAACCACATACTATTAAGTACATGAGTTAAAATATGTCATCAGTAACTGAAAACGTTTCTTTGGCTGATTGAAAACTGACCATGGTTTTTGACAGTGATTGGTTCAGTATTATTCTTTATGTTTGTTTATTTTGATTACTCAATACCTCAGTATTACGCAGTAAAAGTTTATGTCACTAACGAATATGAGTTTTGTTTGATCTAACATGTAGCGTCTAATGAACGGAGTACCGGACTGCCTGAATTAACTTTAACAATCTTCAAGTATGTATTAGGTTGTTGATCAGTCGATCAGACTATTCGTAGACATTGCATTTACAATCAATTGCAATCAATCATCCACAATTTGCAAGCAATCATCTGCAATTTCTGTTTTACTATTTTACTGCATTTCCGAAATAATTTAATTTTCCAGATTTTTTGCAGATCAAAGTAAACTTTTCCGTGAGGCATCGACTAGATCACTCGATCGATTCCATTACAAATAGCTGGGGAGCATTGTTTAGTTATCATGAAATCGCTCTTCGTTATCAAGGGGATTAAGCTAAAACGTATGCGCAACCTGGGATTTTGCATACTATTCCCCACTTTCGCAAGCGACCACGGGGCACAACGAGGTCTTTCTAATGAATATAGTCATACATAACAAGATATGCAGCTGCTGCTCAACTGTCAGCAATCTGCAAAAACTTTCCCTATACGGAAGCGTCAAATTTTCGAAGCGGGATTGCGCAGAGGGGTTAGAATGCCAAACGAACTTATTTTCGAAAGTTTCATCAAATTTCATCTTGATTTGATCGGCCGTCCAACAATATGTAGTATGTAGTATGTACCCATAAGGAATCACCACCTTAAACAACTTGATGATGTTCAAAAATTCTTTTTCAAAGAAAAGAAATTTGAAATTTCAATTCAGATATATTTCAAATCCAATCGAGTTTAACTGAAAACTTCAAACTTATATAAATTTAAACAGTTCTAGGCAGCAAGAAAGCAAAACTTTGAGCTTTTGTTTCCTTCTAGGCAAACGTGAGTAGAATGTCATGGGCTAAGATTAATTAAGGGACCAACACCCGTTCGGCTATACTAGTGTTTTCCGAGATCTTGTAAGAAATTAATGTATTAGCTCTTCTCTCCTATCGACATTTCATGCAAAGTTTTCACAGTTTACGTTCCGTTTATGCCTCCGTTCATTTTTTTGTTTGAGGTGGATGCGACAGGATCTTAGACCGCTAATAAATAATAAATTAATTACGCTTGATTGGACGCTACTATATAATATGAAAGAGTCTAAAAGCTGTGATTTTATATATTCAATTCAAACTGTTGACTGGCTGGCTATATGTGCTATGTGTGGTTTCTAAAAAGAGGTGTTTTTGATATCTGTAACGTTCAGTGCTTTATCCTCGTTTATTCCAAATCTAAAAGTAGCCTAGTTTGACGAACGAAGGTTAATCGTTTTTAAACATACCCACAAGTCCATTTTCAATTGGAATCGAAACAGTCGATCGAATAACAAAGCAACACAATAAAATTCTGAAACAAAGCCGGCATTGCTTACAATAACACAATAAATGCTGCTATCTGATAAATTAATTGGTATTCTTTTGTGTTTTTGTGGAGTCTTTATGATTTTCCAACATTTGTATCCACATTACAACCACATTTTAGTGAAGCAAAAGAAAATATTAATTTTAAACACTAATATAAAAATGTAGTCAGATGCTTGCGTCATATTAGCTAAACATTTGTTTTCTGTCAAAATTAATTTGAGTTTTTTAAATTTCTTTAATTGCTGGTTAATATACTCTTAGTTAGTAGGTAAAAATAGCTTTTTGCGAAAAAGGAAACTCTGCACTCAGAAAGCCACTTCTGAATTGTTAGCAGAAATTGAAGTGAGTTGGGGATAAAAAGGCTGGTATTTCAAACTATACACAGAACAAACTCACCCCTGATTCACCTCTTTAACTGCTTTTATTAGATATAGTCCGGAATATTGATTATGTATTAAACTTTAAGCGGCATAATTTTTGCTACATTTTTGGTTCAGAGTGGGTAGTTTGGAAATTTCAAGATCAGCATTTCTCGGAGATCCACTTGGGAGTCTGTATGCCCATTAAACCATCCTCAGTTGATTGATGAGTCCTCTTTTGATGCTAAGGTGCTCAGAAGCTCAACAGTTAACAGATCCTAAACTCATCATAATTACAGGTCTCAGCATCATCTTTCGGTTATCTTCTGGCTGAAATACTTTGGAAAATTTGTTAAGAAGGCTTAAACTAACGCATAGTTGATTCGAAGGTTCTGTTCCTTCTACAATCTACTCTTTCCGTCTGCTTCCAGAAGTCAGTGCCCATTAGACGAAATGCTTCCGCAATTGTCCGCGGGCGCAGGCGTAAGCCAACCTCGCATGCACTTCTATTTCTGTTTTATTCAAGCCTTAGGAACATATATTCAACTCCAACCACAGTACTTTGATGATATCGCAAAAGGGAGGAGCTAACTTTGTTTGCTAATTGCTATATAAGCTAGTGTTCCCTTTCTAACTTCTAAATTTAATTATTCTAAATTCTAAATATTTATAAGAAGGTTGATATCAACCGTACCTACATCTTGTTTCATACAAAAGTCATTACTGGAACAAATCTCAACCGAGAATCGTGTAAGCCGTGTACCAACCGATTAAGTTACCAGCACCTTCCCAATAACTTTAATAATCTAGTATGCCTCTTTACCCTTAATGACTAATATCTTACCAATTATTGTCAATGCTCTTCAGTTGAACGTTGCATGCAATTAAAGTTTAAACCATGATCCGCTCGCCTCATCTGTTCATTCACAGATTTTCAGCTTTTCCATTCCACAGTGTGTCGCAAGTAGTTTGCTCAGAAGCTTAATCAACGTGCGTTCTATAGACTTCACTTGTCAATGTTGATAATGCTAAGCTAATGCTAAAATTCCATTTCAAATTTCCTTCTAAGCTAAGTTCCATTTTAAGGTTTGATTCTACATTTGTACAAATCAGTCAGATCTGGTCATCGCATCGCAGGACAAATATTTGTAACAGCAAGAGTCTATAATAAGAAGAGCGAGGCACTTAACAGTGTCTCACTCAACTCTCAGCTATATCCCAGCTTGCGTGGTGCTCGACACATTAAGGTCGAAATCTCGGGGGAGGGTCACTTTACCGTTGTTAACCATGTGTTTGAACTAAATCGAATCTGACTGGCTAATCGCCTACATTATGTTAAAATTACGTGTAAGCGGACTCCCTCCAAGATCTTGAGGGTCCCAATTATACGTAGAAGCTTGTACAAGCGCTAGCTCTTCGCCGTTGATTTTTAGCTACCGTAACTGTATGCCGTTAGAAATCAACCAATCAGCGAAGGGCTAAACCTTTTTACAAGCTTCTACGTGTAATTGGAGACCCCACCAACTCAAGATTATGGAGGGTCCACTGAGACCGTGATTTTAACATAAGGTACGCGACTAGCCAATAAGATTCGTTTTCGTTCAAACGCATATAGATACATGGTTTAACAACGGTAAGCGGCAACCCTCCCCCCCCCCCGAGATTTCTACCTGAATATGTCGAGCATCTCTCAAAGTTGAAAACACTGGAAGGGCCTGAGTGTTTCAGTTTTCCTATTATAGATTTTTGGAGTCTTGGTAACAGCGATTCTGTTACGAGATCTCTCCGACGGTCTATTTGAACTTAAACTATAAGAAATTATAATAATAGGTTAACGCGGGGGGTATGGGGGGTCCAAGCCCCCCCAACCCGGACAAGGTACAAGCCCTATCGCCGTCGGGGACAAGGGATAACGACAAAAATGGCCCAAGCGGTAACCAAAAGTAGCCGGAAAAAATCAGCTTTTACAGTAAAATTTTAAAAATTTCTGACTTCGCCAGAATTTTTATCTAAAATGTTTAATTTTCGGGAAAACCGAGAAAACCATGAAACTTTTTCCAAAAATTGAAGATTTTTTGAAAATTTTGACCAAAAATTGCTAATTTTAATAAAATTAGCGTTAATTTTTAGAACAATTTTACAAATTTTTTCTTGAGGTACAAGCCCCCCTGAAAATTTTTGTTCAAGGTACAAGCCCCCTCAAACTTTTTTGGGGACAAGCCCCCCCCAGGACCCGACCCTATGTTAATCTATGATTATAATTGTGATTTACCAACATTTTATGCATACATTCTGCTTTATTACAATTTTCTGTTCGGAAAACTTGCAAGCTATGACATCGATCGAAGTCCGATCGATCAGGTGTGTATAAATATGAACCTTTGGATGCTTTTCATCTACTTTCCATCTTCCCGTGGTTTGTAAACACATGAGTTTAGGTAACTGCCCAGTTGTCCATTGAAAAAAATTGACGTCATAAAAACTAATTTTCAATTCTCTTACCTTTGGATGATCATAGTGAGCAAAGATGGCCTGAGACGAGTAAAAGGGGAAGGGAAGGGAATGAAACAAGTAAATAGAATAGAAGCCTAAGTGAAGAATCACTTATAGATTATTGCAAGCAAATCTTTGATTGTAATCCTAAAATAAACAGTGAATGGTTCTCGCATAACGAGCTGTTAGGATTTCAAAGGAAAGGAATTTGAAAACAATGTTTCCGTGAAAACAACGCAGAAGTGAAAAGTTTTTCGGATGAGGTTTTTCTTCACGGAAAGTTAATTCCATCTTTAAGACACTTTGACATAATCACACGTAAAAAAACTAACCAACTAACACTCGCAGCACACAGCCATAATGATGATACACACATGAATGGTTTAGGGTCACTGAATCTGCGCACTATTTATTTGCAGCCTTTTTAGTAGGGTTTGTTCTAGTTCTTGAAGAGATGAGAAAAACTAATAAATGAACCTGACGAAAATCAGAACTGAAATCGTTCACTTTTTCCTTAACATTTTCTTTTCTCTGTGCATTTTGCAATAATAGCCTGTCATAGTACACATGGGAAAATACATTGTCTTTGCGAAATTGGCTGGCCCGAATTGTGATCTCCTTTCACGGAAAAAGTGGAATTTAAAACCGTTTGAAGAAAACTTGTCCAAACCAGATGATGTTCATCACAGATTGCGCGAAAGATGAGATGTCCTGCGGCGCTGAAATTGAAATCTGCCGAAAAGTAGATCTGTCGCTTTCCTATAAATTTTGAAATCAGTGAAAACAATTACACTTTTTGTGAAAAAATTAGATTAAACTTTCATCTTTTGACCCCAGTAGCACACTGTTTAACGTCGCCTAGTGCTGTGAGTATATGGCATCCTTGCCTAAATTCATCTGTAGACGAATTGTTCCGAAAATAGGGTTAAAACTTAAAAGTGAAGACGTTATTTTCACTGATATAATGGGGTCAAAAGATGAAAGTTTAATCTAATTTTTTCACAAAAAGTGTAATTGTTTTCACTGATTTCAAATTTTATAGGAAAGCGACAGATCTACTTTTCGGCAGATTTCAATTTCAGCGCCGCAGGACATCTCATCTTTCGCGCAATCTGTGATGAATCTCATCTGGTTTGGACAAGTTTTCTTCAAACGGTTTTAAATTCCACTTTTTCCGTGAAAGGAAATCACAATTCGGGCCAGCCAATTTCGCAGAGACAATGTATTTTCCCATGTGTACTATGACATGCTATTATTGCAAAATGCACAGAGAAAAGAAAATGTTAAGGAAAAAGTGAACGATTTCAGTTCTGATTTTCGTCAGGTTCATTTATTAGTTTTTCTCATCTCTTCAAGAACTAGAACAAACCCTACTAAAAAGGCTGCAAATAAATAGTGCGCAGATTCAGTGACCCTAAACCATTCATGTGTGTATCATCATTATGGCTGTGTGCTGCGAGTGTTTACGTGATTATGTCAAAGTGTCTTAAAGATGGAATTAACTTTCCGTGAAGAAAAACCTCATCCGAAAAACTTTTCACTTCTGCGTTGTTTTCACGGAAACATTATTTTCAAATTCCTTTCCTTTGAAATCCTAACAGCTCGTTATGCGAGAACCATTCACTGTTTATTTTAGGATTACAATCAGAGATTTGCTTGCAATAATATCTATAAGTGATTCTTCACTTGGGCTTCTATTCTATTGCTATTTGTTTCATTCCCTTCCTTTTTTTGCACAAGATCTCGGAGCCCATCTTTTTGCTCATATGATCATCCAGGTAAGAGAATTGAGAATTAGTTTTATGACGTCAATTTTTTTTCAATGGAGCCTTTAACTGGGCAGTTACCTAAACTTTCATGTGTTTACAAACCACGGGAAGATGGAAAGTAGGAGAAAAGCATCCAAGGTTCATATTTATACACCTGATCGATCGGACTTTCGACTCGATGTCCTTGAAGCTTGCAAGTTTTCCGAATAAGAAGACCCTTGAAAGCAAAAGCTTGGGCTAAATACATAAAATGTTGGTAAATCCACAATTATAATCATAGATTAACATAGGGTCGGGTCACGGGAAATTTAATCCAAAAACTGAGAAATTTGTACCTTGAACAAAAATTTTCAGGGGGCTATTTTTCAAGAAAATTTGTAAATTGTTCTAAAAATTAACGCGCTAATTTTGTAAAATTAGCAATTTTTGGTCAAAAATTTCAAAATCTTCAATTTTTTTTTGGAAAATTTCATAATTTTGCCCGGTTTTCCCGAACATTTTAACTAAAAAATCCGGCGAAGCCGAAATTTTGAAAATTTTACTGTAAGCTGATTTTCCGGCTATTTTTGGTTACCTAAGATTATCCCGGTCCCCGACGACGGCAGCCACCTTTGTCGGGTTAAGGGGGCTTGGGGCCCTACACCCCCGCGTTCTTCTTATTATAATTTCTTATAGTTTAAGTTCAAATTGGTTTCGTCGGAAGATCTCGTAACAGAATCATGTTGCAAGACTCCAAAAAAAAAGAAAAATAATAGGAAACACTGAAAACACTCAGGCCTTCAAATTGTTTTCAACTTTGAGAAGATGCTCGACATATTCAGGTAGAAGTCGGGGGGGGGGGGGGGGGGGGTTGCCGCTACAAACTATTGCGGCCGTAGCCCATCCTATATGCGTTTGAACGAACGGAATCTTATTGGCGTACCTTATGTTAAAATCACGGTCTCAGTGGACCCCTCCATAATCGAGTTGGTGGGGTCTCCAGTACACGTGGAAACTTGTAAAAAGGTTTAGCCCTTCGCTGATTGGTGATTTCTAACGACGCCGCAGCTGGCAATCAACGGCGAAAATTTTCGGCAACTTGCCTGAAATTCTACGTATAATTGAGACCTCGAGATCTTGGAGGAGATCCCGCCTTTACACGCTATTTTGACAAAAGGTAGACGATCAAGTTCAATTTAGTTCAAACACATGGTTAACAACGGTAAATTGACCCCCCAGTCGACGCCCAATATTGTCGAGCGCTACAACCTGGTGAGTTGAGTGAGACACTGTTAAGTACCTCGCTCTTCTTATTATAGACTCTTGCTATTCCCACAAGTATTTGTCCTGCGATACGGTAGATCTGACGGTTTGTACAGATGTAAGAATCCAAACTAGCAAAAATGGAGCTTAACTAGAAGGAAATTTGAAATGGAAATTTAGCATTAGCTAGCATTATCAACATTGACGAAATTGAAGTCTAAAGACGCACGTTGTTAAGCTTCTGAGCAAACTGCGCACGGTAATGGGGAGATGGAAAGAGAAATCTGTGTGAGGATGAGCGAGATGAACGAGGAAAAGCGGGATCATGGTTTAAACTTTAATTGCATGCGACGTTCAACTGAAGGCATTGACAATAATGGTAAGATATTAGTCATTAAGTAAAGAAGACGCTAGATTATTAAAGTGGAAATTGGAAGGTGGGATCTATTTCAACTTAATCGATTTGAGCACACATGCCCACGATTCTCGGTTGAGATTTGTTCCGGTAATGACTTTTTGCCGACTATACTTCCAGGTACGGTTGATATCAGCTGCTTCTTATAAATATTTAGAATTTAGAATAATTAAATTTAGAAGTTAGAAAGGGAACACTTTAACACTACATAGCAATTAGCAAACGAGCTCACCCCTTTTGCGATATCATCAAAGTACTGTGAGTTGGAGTTGGTGCCAATACGACACAAGACTTGAACAAGAAATAGAAGTGCATGCGAGGACGACACGCCGCCCGCGACAGGCCTGCGGAAACATTTCGTCTAATGGGCACTGACTCTGAAGCAGACGGAAGAGTAGTTGTAGAAGGAACAGAACCTTCGAATCAACTATGCGTTAGTTTTCAAAGCCTTCTTAACAAGATTTTCCAAAGTATTTCAGCCGAGAAGATGCCGAAAGATGATGCTGAGACCTGTAATTATGATGAGTTTAGGATCTGTTAACTGTTGAGCTTCTGAGCACCTTAGCACTCAAAAGAGGACTCATCAATCAACTGAGGATGGTTTAATGGGCATACAGACTCCCAAGTGGATCTCCGAGAAATGCTGATCTTGAAATTTCCAAACTACCCACTCTGAACCAAAAATGTAGCAAAAATTATACCGCTTAAAACTTA